>VDFB02191432.1:18179-29178 GCA_007258455.2 Sequoia sempervirens
TATTTGACATTGTATGCCTATATGGGATTCTCATAAGCCTATATGGATATTTTGTACCTATATTTCATACTTATATTGACATATATTGATGTAGCTATTTGGTTAATACAACTCTTTTTTATTGATGGTGTCCATATTTGCATTATAAATTCATGGTTCAATAGATATGAGTTACGTGTATTCAAGTGTATACTTTACAACTTACATGTATACTTTGTGACTTACGTGTGTTCCAATGTATACTTTGTGACTTATGTGTTTTCATGTGTATACCTTGTATTCGTGCATATACTTTGTATTAATTTATGTATACTATGTATTTGTATGTATACTTCAAGGCTTATGTGTTTTTTAGTACTTTTGCTTCCCTTATTCACATGTACATGCTTGACTTATTCATGTGTATACTTATTAATTGGTTAGCCCTAGCATTGATCATTGTTGTCCTTCATGGTTTGTCTTAAATATTAATTGATTGATGCTAAACAACTTTATCTAAAAAAAAAAAATTTCAATTGGCATTCCATGAAATGATTCATAAAAAGATTCCAATATATTTAATCCTTTGATTGGAACAACTCAATTAAGCAAAGGATACGTAGTCTTCACAACACTTGCAAAACATAATATTCAGAGTAGATGAAGTAGTTAACTTCTTGACACATTATCATACAAACATTTATCTTGAATAGTCTTTAAAAAATTTCATAGCATAATCCTGATAGCGCAAAATGAATTGTTATGTTCTTGATCTGTCACCATATAAACACGTTGAAAGCTTTATATGTCAAATTTTTGCAATATTATTTCTTGTATACAAAATGGACCTAGGAGAAAGAAAGTTATAATTTATAATACAAATAAGAAATGGACTCAATGTTGTCCTAGACCCCCAAATAGGTCTATTTAACAAAGCAACACCCTCTCAATCACTCTTCCAATTGCAAAACACCATTGGACATCATTTACCAGTTTGCAAATCCATAAAATCGACAATTCTTAGGGCGTGATTGGCCCTCTAACCCCACTATCCTCTAAACCCTCACTTTTCTCAAATTTCACTAGGGTTTATTGAAAACCCCATATCCAGACATCATACAACCAAAAAACCTTTTCCAAAAATCTTCATTCTTCCTGCACAAACTTAACTGACTACCAAATTATGCTACCCCATAACTTTACCCACTTTTACTCCCTCAAACCTCTCTTTTTCATTCAAAACCCCTCTTTTCCCAACTAGGGAATCATGCCATAACACAATTTTGACCTCCCTTTTCCTTGCAGATGGTTTGAACACCTCAAACTCCACAACCTTGCCCTATTTTGAACCTATTCTAACTTATTCTCAAGCAATTTCTTCTTTTCACCTCATCTAGCCTTGCTTTTAAGGCCTAAATTCTGAATTTTCAATAGGGGCAGCATTAGTAATCTCTTCCAATGCCTTTACCAATTTTATTTTCTTATTCATACTCCCTATCATACTTACATAATTGACTCAAATGACCCCACACTAACTAAAAACTAAAAGAAAGATTACAAAATGGCCTATCATGGCCTTATTTGACATTATAATGACTAAAACCTACTGAACTTCAGACCTTCTTCATCAAATGGAGGAACAAGGTGCTCGTACAATGATCATACATTTTTGTGTGGAAAACTTAGGACTTCTAACCGTCATGTGTATGTTTCTCTTTTCGATTGTTTTGCATGCCATCATAAGGATCAAGTAGGTTGAACGTAGCTTGAGCAATTCCAAGATGTTTGGGTGTGAAAGAGACCATGCCTAGTGTAAATCTACCATCGATGTGTTGGAGTAGTTTTTGTCACACGAATTAGAAATGAAAGTTGCACCACTTTGCAACTTTACACTACTCTTGCATTTGACACTTTTTCCATCAAGTGAAAAATAGGACACCACAGAAATGACTGGTGATAACAAAACCGAGAGAGGTTATTGTAGAGGGGCCCAACATGATCCTCAGAGGGCTCAAATGAAGAGTTTGTGGGCATCACAAGCCAGAATGGCCCATCAAAGTTTGCTTCCTTTTTGCACTTTGGATCCTTAAGGGATTGAGCTAGTTGAATGTATCTTAGAGCGATTCTGCATGTTTGGGTGTGAGAGAAGACCATTCCTAGTGTACACGTACCCATCTAGATGTGTTCAAACAATTCGCTTGGTCACACGAAGTTAGCAGTAACGAAAGCTGCACCACTTCTCAAGAATCCTTTCAACTACTTCTGTACTTGACAACTTTTCCCCTCATGAAAATTCACACCATCGAAAATTCTCCAAGATAGCTTAAACCGAGAGAGGTTATTGTAGAGGGTCCTAAAATGATATCGTAGCCTTAGACATAGAGTCTATAAGAATCATGGTTTCTAAGTAATAGCTCATCAAAGATTGTTTCCTTTTAACACATTGGACTCTTAAGGGAAATCGTCGATCCAAGGTAGCTCGAAGTGATTCAGTGTGTTTGGGTGCTAAAGAGGACCATGCCTAGCGTAAAAATACCTATTCAAAACACATTGGAACAGTCCATTTGGTCACACGAGTTGCATAAAAAAGTTGCACCACTTTGTAACTTTCTAACTACTTGCATTTGACAGCTTTTTTCCAAGTGAAAATCTACCACCACGAAAAACCACTTCGATGTGAAAAACCGAGAATGGTTTTTGTAGAGGCCCACGCACTCCACAGATCAAACTAAAGGTTTCTAAGCATCAATGCATCCGGAGTAATAGCATGCCAAGTTTGCAGCCATTTTGCACTTTGGACTCTTAAGGATCGACCGTTGAACGAGTCTAAGCGATTTCACATGTTTGGGTGTGAAAGAGAGGACCATTCCTAGCATACAAACATACCTATTTGACGTGCATTAAAACAGTCCATTTGGTCACACGAAGTTAAAAACAAAATTTGCACCACTTTGCATCGCTTTGCATTTGGATTAATTTTTCCATCATGAAAAATCCGGGCCACCACGGAAACCACTCGAAAGATAGCTTAAAACCGAAGAGGTTTTTGTGAGGGATTCCAACATGATCCCATAGGATCAAACAAGAATTTTAATCATCACGGTATCCGAGTAACAGCATGCTGAAGTTTGCACCATTTTACACTTTGGACTCTTAAGGGATCAATCTGGTTGAACGTAGCTCAGAGCGATTGTGTTTGGGTGTGAAAGAGAACCATGCCTAGCATAAACATACATATTATAATTCATTGGAATATTTTGTTTGATCACACAAGTTGCAGAACGAAAGTTGCACCACTTTGCAACTTTCAACTACTTGCATTTGACAACTTTTTTCCCAAATGAAAATCCGCCACCACGGGAAAACCACTCCAAGATAGCAAAAACTAAGAGAGTTTTTTGTAGACGGGTCCAACACAATCCCATAGGATCATATGAGAAGTTTCTAAGCATCACGGTATACAAGTAACATGTTGAAGTTTGCAGCCATTTTGCACTTTGGACTCTTAAGGGATCGTTCTAGTTGAACGTAGCTCAGAGTGATTCTGTGTGTTTGGGTGTGAAAGAGGACCATTCCTAGCATAAATATACCTATTTAGGCACATTGGAATAGTTTTTTTGGTCACACGAGTTGTAGAACAAAAGTTGTGCCACTTTCCAACTTTGTATTGCTTGCATTTAACACTTTTTTCATCAAGTGAAAACTGGACACCACAGGAAAACCACTCTGAGATAACAAAAACTAACAGAGGTTATTGTAGAGGAGCCCAACATGATCTCGTAGGCTTAGAAAAATATTTCATAGGCACCACAGTTTTCGAGTAGTACCCCATCAAATATTACTATCCTTTTGTAATTTGGACCCTTAAGGGATCGAGCCAACAACTATCAAGAAATCAACTCCAAACCATAAAATAACTGAGGGCAGTAGTGTATCAAGTCTCAAAACCTTCAAATCTTCCAATTTTATCAAGTTCTATGGAGTTTGTATTGTTGCCCCTGTAGATTTTGATGGAAAAGGGGATGAAAAATGAGGTTTCACCCAAAGGTTTGATAAATTATTGCATGTAGAGGTTGGGTGATTATCTTTTGATTTTGTGCAAGTGATTTTAAGAAGGTCTAAATCGGTGGCATGTTGTGTTAAGGTGTGGAACCATTCCTTTCAATAAACCCTCCTCATACTAGCATAAAATAAGGTTTTTGTGGTTTGGCATGGTGGAGTGAGTTTCTCCTGAGAGAAATTGCAAATTTGAGGGTTTGGATACATGAGAATTTTTTCCCCATCAAGTTCAGGGGGTTGTTGAATGTTTAAAGGTATGTTCCTTTGTAAATTAGGACTAGTTATCACTTAATAGACTCTCAAAACCCTATTTTAAGGGTTACAAACTAGTTATGATAAAATTGTTGTTATTTCCTCAAATATGAGTTAAAAGACTTCAAAATACTTTCAAAAGTTACCTAACTCCTTTCTCTAAAGAAAACTAATCAACAAACAAAGTATAAGGTGTTGTACAATCTACAGAAGGTTGAAACAAAAAAGGAAAAGTGTTGCAAATACATAAAACATCATCCTTTATTTACTAATTTCTTCAAGAATACAAGTTCTTCTCTTTTCCACGCCTTTACAATGCTTTATATAGCTATTCCAATCAGTTATGAATGTTTCCCCTACATCTTACATCGACTAACTACCCTTTCTAACAAGAGGACTCTTCATCTTCTATATTTTTTTAATTGTACAACTAATGCAAGTTTTGCATTTTTACACCAAATGGCAACTTTTGTGCAATATCACTTCTCTAATCACCTAATGACTTGTTTGAGACTATGATACATTACATATGACCTTCACATGACCTTTTTCACATTGTTTACATTTGAAAATTCAAGTGTTGCAAATTTTTCTATTGAAGGCATTTAGAGAACAAGGTGCTCCTACACCAAACATGAACTCCAAAATTTCAATATTTGAGTAAATCTCATTACAATGTTTTAGGTACTTTGTTATCACAGATCTTTTACAATGTCACTCATACATTCAAGGTTCTCTTTTAATGTCTAAATCATAGGTTCTCATTATAAGGTTAACTTCAATTGAGTAACTTGAGATTCCCCTGCTAATCTTCACACACTCTTTTATAAAGGCTTCAAATCAGAATTGAGATTTGTCAAGATCATCAAAATAAGGATGTTGCATTTCTTTTTGGCTGAGATTCTCTTTGATGGCTCATAAATCATCATTTTCTGCAACAAGAGACCAATCATTTTTTAGTAGTTTACTTACAACTATGCAAAGTAAAAGAACAAAAAGAAAGAGCATCCAAAATGGAAATGAAATGAAAATAGATAGAAGGCACTTATAGATAGGCATACCAGTCTCTCAACTTAGTCACTCCTAGTCATACATCTTCACTGGGAGTTCCAAGAAACCTATTGCACACAACACCTCTCATGAATAGAATAACGTGAAATTTGAGATTCCCCTATAATGTCTACATCATAGGTGCTCATGATAAGGTTAACTTCAAATGAATAACTTGAATTTTCCTCACCAAGCTTTACACGCACTTTTGTAATGGCTTAAAATCATAATTGAGATTTGTCAAGATCATCAAAATAAGGATGCTGCATTTTTTTCTAACTGAGATTTGTCAAGATCATCAAAATAAGGATGTTGCATCAACTAAATTAATGTGCATACAAGTATAAATTAATAAGAACTAATGTGCATACTTACAAATTAGTCCAACGAACCATTCGGGTCTGCTCTACTCTTTATTGTGTCAAGTATTGTCTCATGGTCAAACTCACAAACCTTCCACAAGACCTTGTTCAAAGGTCTACCCCATATTTGGTCAAATGAACATTGGATTCCATGACAAGGTTCGAGTAATGAAGAATCTTACAATGTGTGTCAAAGTCCTAAAATAGCCAATGTTTAACACTCTTATGTGGGTACCTTCTAAGCCATGTTCTAGTAACAACAACTGAGCTTGTATGGTATTTGATGTTTTCTCCATCTATAACTGGGGCCTCCAATTTCTTTTTGGCCCCAACATAATAACACAAGTAATAGTATGTTCCCTCTTCATTGTCTTCATCTGAAATAATTACATAAACATGCCCTGCATTGATATGTGCAGCAAATCTCTTGAAATTAGTCAACATTACGAATACAATACAAAGTAAGATAACAATATGGAATTTCAAAAACTAAGCAAGCAGATATATTACTTAGTTGAACTAGATCCGATACATGATCAAAGTCAACCAATGATTCCATTTGTGTTAGTTCCAATTTCGTCGAAGGGCGATACATGTGAAGTGGGCTAAGATAACTTGTCAACCATTTGTCAACCCACTCCCCTAACTCGCAATCATTCTAAGCTTGCATTGTACATGAAGAACAAAAGCATGCCATCTTCTGTGTATCAATACTCCATGAACCTGCATTTGAGCTAAGGAAAGAGTGTATCTCATTATATATTGTTAGTGTACAACAATCCTCATATGGTGCAATGTTAGTATCATTCATCAACCAAAAAAATCTATGAATTGAAGACGTACCTTCATTACCTAGACCCATCGAAGCATTACACCACTCGACGATTCATCTTTCATATGTCAACTTTTCACTTTCTTTATACTTTAACTCTTCTCATGCTAATGCTCTTGTCACGCATGCTCCTGCACCATCATGCTCCCCCTTTCCATGCCCAGCCTCACAAAAGTTCCACATATATTGTACACCTGTAATGACATGCATCTTGCTCAACCAGTAGAACATGCATGAGTTCTTGAACTGTGTTGCACAGTTATCCAGCCATATTATATGTCGACTGTATGCTATGCCCCTCTAAGCCAAATCACTATAGAACATCTTGAAGCAACCTTTCACAAACTTTGGAGAATGTTTGCGATCATCACTAATATAAAAGTGATTCTCCCTCAATACCTTCCTTTAGTCATCTATACTATCAGTTGCATGAATGAATGCTATCTGCACAAATATCGAAACATGTGTGGATTTGTAATAATGTGACTACACTTCACATTGTGGCTATAGAGTTTATTTCTCTACAAATGCAATCACTGATACTATGTTTCCAACTGGAAAGGTGTCCTTGCATAGCTTGAATTGTGTGTCCAACCATTGGGCTCTATGGGTATTCCTTACATAATCATAAACTATATTGTCACAAAACATGGACATAAACTGATACACTGGAATCTTTTGAATAACCAAATTACACCTTTTTTCTTGAGACCCATCTTTTGTAGCATATGCCATTGTTTTATACTTCTCGAACTCTACTAGTTTTTGTCCCACCTCATATGTGCTTTCCATATGTTGACATATTGGCATACATTGTAAGCCACCACAAAGTTTGCATGAACCATCCAAGCATGTTGTCCTGTAGAATATTTGGCCATCCTCTATTTCACATAAAATTTTTGATAAGAACTCTCTTGAATATTTTGGTGGAGCTTCTATGCCACAATCCTACAAAACATTGTTAGTATGATAAACATCATAATGGTTAGAGAATTCAATATGTAGTCTACAACAACAAGTAGTGTGTGTCTTATTTATCTTGACATAGAAAGGTTTAAGCATTTCAAAAAATCTTTGACAAATACTAATTTGAGGATAATCTTTTTAAAATTTATGAAAAATTTGGGTTTGAGTCGTATCCAAAAAATGCTTTGGATGTGGCTCATAGTTCCGACTACCAATTCTCCTTCTTAACACATCCCTTTGATTTAGAGATGGCCTTGTGTTATTCTTCCAATACTCTTCAATTAGTGTTCTCAATGCTTCAACAACTTTTTTATCTTTTCATGGCAGTCTCCTCAAGAATTCCCATAATTCATTTGAATCAGTTCCCTCAATTATTTTCTTCCTTTGAACGGATTTTGATAAAAAGTTTCTACTAATTCTCATTTGTTCACTCATATTTCTAATGAGATGAGCTCTCTTTGTTTGACTGCTTACCAAAGTCGATGTAATGACACATTGCATGACATTACTATCCTTTGAGCATGAGGTCTTACCCACACTCTCATAAGCATCCATTAGATTCTTCATAGTAGTATTTTCACTTGATGCATTCAATGTTCTCAATCCAAGAGTCTTCATGATGTTTCTATGCTTTATACTCTGCATCATTTCAACAAATAGTTGACATCTTGCGGTCTCATTTAGCCTTTCAAAGAAGAAATTCCAAATCTTATCAGCATATCTTCTACAAGAGCGTGTCGAAATCTTACCTTCCATGTGCTGCAAAATATCCTCATCAATATTAATCAGATACTTTGGATTTCAATGTAAAATTCTAAGTGATGTTCCCCTAGGTACATACATCTCAACATTAGGAATTTTATCAATATTTAATTGATGTGGGCTAGATTGCGTACCTTCGATCGAGGGTGGAGTAGAAGACATACCTTGAGGTTCACGTGGGGATGATGGCATACCTTCTTCATCAAATCTGAGTGATGATGTACTTTAAACTTGAGATGCAATGGATGGTGTCCAACCATATTCACTTGCGGCAGATGGTGTCCCTCCATATTCACTTGCAGTAGATAGTGTCCCTCCATATTCGCTTGTGCTTAATGGTGTCCCTTTGTATTCACTTGTGATAGATGGAGTGTCTTTAACTATGGTATTTGAATTTGTCCTACCACGACGCTTTCACACTCGTGCCCTTTGTGCTTCCAACTCCTATTCTCTTTTTTATGATTGAGGTTCCTCTTCAATTGGCTTGTTTTCATCAATAGTATCCAACTTCTTCTTTTCACGATATTTCGCCACCTGTTCTCTCTCCTTTTCTTTGAAGGTTTCATACTCTTCGTTAGCTAGTTTTTTCTTTGTTCATTTCTTCGGCATGGCAGATAATTTTACTTATAGCATGGTAATGAGATGAATATTAGCTCCTAAACAATGTATCCATTCAAAGAAATGAAATATATGTCATTCAAGGCTTCACTAAAAATACTTACAATCATCATGTACAAAATTATTTCTAGCATAGACAAAGGTGGTGCAGGGGCATGCCATGATTACAAGATAGGATCAAAATGGAAGCATGGAAAAGGCATGTGAATTCAAATTCCTTCGAAAGCTAGTGGAGCATTGTCAAGCCAGCTCACTCACTAACCTACCAATGAAGTAGGGTGTCCACATGGTCCTAAAGGCAAAGGAAGTAAGTTGTTTGAAATTGGGTGATTCCCTAGGGTAGAATTACATTGTTTTCCTTGTGTAAATGGGGTGTTAAAGAAGGGTTTTGATGAAATATTGAAGGAACCTTCCATGTAATGGTTGTTTGAGTTTGTGCAGGGTATTTTTAAAGCGTTGTTGGTATTTTTGAAGTTTTGTTGGTATTTTTAAAGTGGAGCATTGGCAAGCTAACTCACTCACTAGCTTGCTAATGCGGTATGGTTGAGAAGGTAGGGGCAACATATGCCTCATACAAATGGAGTCTCATGGTGATAGTATGCCTCATAGAAATGGAGTCTCACGGTGATAGTATATCACTGTGAGACTCCATTTCTATGAGGCATATGTTTCCCCTACCTTCTCAACCCTACCACATTGGCAAGCTAGTGGAGTGTTGGCAAGCTATCTCACTCACTAGCTTGTCAATGCGGTTGGGTTGAGAAGGTAGGGGCAGTGTATGCCTCATAGAAATGGGGTCTCACAATGATTTGTCAAGCTAGCTCACTCTCTAAAAAGGTGTGGGATGTTAGAAACCAAGATTGGATTTGCAAACCAAGATCAGATTATTATGCAAATATGAGTCCCAGCAACACGGCCTAATCAGGTACTCATTTACAAATGCAATGATGAGGTAGAGAAGGAAAACCCAGTGGTACAAAACCCCCTACAATGGGATGACTGTTGCAAAGAAGTACTGGAAGAACACTATGGAGTAACACTAGAACCGCAATCTGACAAGCAAGGAAAGATACTTCTATCTACAACTAAAACCAAAAACGGAATCATGATAATGTGACAGCAGACCCGATGCCACGAACCACTGGAAAACTCACAAAATGGAACAACCCTAGAATATATGAAGCAATAGTAGATGAAATGATGACAGAATCTGGAAGCCATGTACCTCGATGTTGATGCCAACCTGTGACTGAAACTCTTCCATGGGAAGGAGTACCAAAAAAGACTCTGGAACACTAACCATAAAAACATGGCCCTCAAACTGAGATGGATCCAATGTGGATCATTAACCATAGGCTCTCAATCTAAAGTGTGAACCAATGAATCCAATATGTGTCAAGCAATAGCAAAAATGTGGCCAAAAGAAACTAAGAAACCCAATGAACTCATGCGAGTTGCCAACAAATCAAGATGGATATGGAGATCAAAGTGAAAACTACACTCTAATCAGATTTATTATGCAAGAAACCCCCTTGAATGGAACTTTATCTCAGTTTGTTTATTACAATAACCCAACGATTGTAAAAGGAGAGCATCCTAAATGTGCATAAACAGAAAATATGATGAAGTGGTACTGAAATGATGTACAAATGTTCAAGTTTCACCTTTCCAACTGCCAAAACATCAAGTAATCTCCAAAACACCCATCGGACAAATCTAGAATAACAAAAAACTTGGCAAGATACAGAAAAAGTGCATGGACAACAAGATAGAGCTCCTCAATACCTTTCCAACGCCGCAAAGAAGACGAAAATTGGAGATCGTGGCAAAAATTTATGAGCTCAGAAGTCCAAAATAAACATCTGACTTCAAAAGAAAATAAATGCACATAAATAGAAAAATACTAAAAAATAAATAGAACCACTGGAAAGTGCTTGGAACCAGCTTTCCAGCAATATCTTGTTTTCCCAATTTTGATACCGTATTCCCAAGTTATGACCAAAAGAAAAAAACTACTCCTTTAGGAAAATTTAGGGCTAGGTGGGGGCAAAGAGCGTCATACGGCCACTGACGTCAGTACTTCACCAACTTAAAATTGAAGGCCATCTGGCAGTCGGGG
>VDFB02191432.1:29278-146727 GCA_007258455.2 Sequoia sempervirens
ATATTCCTGGCACGATTGATCATGGACCTACTGCAACAATAACCAACTTTGATCCTTTCAGAGAGGTATGCGACATATTACAACAATATAGATTGGTTATTCTAAGCGTCTTTTATAGTTTGCATTACCATCACATCATATTTTATGTCATTTAGAATAATATAGATTGGTTATTCTAAGCTACCTTGATGGTTCGTATAGGTGCTTGTCAGTCCAGAACATGAACACACTACTATTGTTGAAGACTGTGCCCTGAATGTCTCCAATAGGAAAATTTTGTAAAATTTTAATTCTCAAATTGAAAACAATGTAAAACGGTCATAATTGTGTATGGGAAAAATCTATACCCAGTGATGTTTTTTGAAATATGGGTCAAATGTATGGCATTGTATAAAGGGTATGTTTAAAATGTAAAGGGGTCTGTGTTTTGGAAACTCATAGGTTGAATTAGTCATACAGGTTTATGCTTTGTTACTGTTATTGGGACAATTTTGTAATAAGTTTTTGTACTTAATCGAGCTACAACCGAATGTTTTTTTCCTTGTTCTTTCCTGTCGGTATGCTTGTTTGAACCAGGTTTTGTAATATCTCCCATTTATATATAATAAATTATAGTGGCTTTCAACTTTTTCTCCTCAAATCCAACTTGGGTGCAACTTCATTTTTAGCAACTTTCATGAGGTTTTTAAGGAAATCAATGTTTCCAACCTTTCCACACCCTCTCAATTCATCAAACACGTCTATTAGGACCTGCACAAGCTTGATACAACTTTAAATCTTGCTGCCCCCATGTTTCATTGACATTAGCAAGTTGCAACCACCATTTTTGGTGCAGGAGCACCTACACTACAATATCATTGTGGATCATTTCAATGATTAAAGTGTTAATATTTTGAGTTTTTGTCTTTAATAAGATCTAATAGGATCAATGGTCATGTATTAGGAGTTTTTAGGTTTTAGGGTAAAAAAAACATGGAGATCTCAACTTGTCCTAGTTGTTGCTTTGTAGCCTTTGAAGGAAAAATTAGTAAATTTGTTTAGGGACAAGAAAGAACAATGCTTTGAACATGTAATGATTCTATTTCAAGCCATTAAGCGAGGTCTTAGTAAAGTTAGAAGTGGAAAAGTGCAACATTTCATTATGAGTCATATTAATGTGAAAAATGTTTGTATTTTGGCCTTCAACGATCATTAAGGTTTCAAAAGTCAGTTAATATTGGTGGTTAAATAAATTGGGTGTTGGATTCCAAGGCATAGCAATGTACTTAAGGCCTTCAAGGGCTCGAGACAAGTTTGGTTGAAGGATTTTTTTTCTTTGAATCAATAAAGTTTTAATTGCTCAATTCATATTTTACTGTTTTTCTTGTGTTTTCTGCCTGTGCACAAGCCATTCAATAATTTTTGTATCAAAAATTTATGTAGAAACATTATTACATGTCTTGAATTTATTCTAACTTCTTAATAAATGGTTTCTTTATTCATTTTTTGCCTCAAAACTCAGACTTTCTTTAGACGGGTTCTTAAACAGGGCAATAAGAGTTTTGCAATTTTAATGGCTTGAATCTCATCCCACCTATTGTGTGCCAATGTGAATTGATGGGATGAGTTGGTATGGCTTAGGAAATGATATTTCAAGAGTGGAAGGCATGGAGAACTGGGTTTTGAAATAAAATGAAGAGTTAAAGGTCTAAAAATGGTGGTTTTTTTCACTTGAAAATAGAGTTTTTACCCTAGGGTTTGCAAAAATCTCTGAGATACCAGATATTTCTTTGTTTTCTAAGCATATTTGGGCCTAAATAAAGGTGTCTAAGGTGGTGGAAGAGTCTGAAAGGTTGTGGAAGTGCTACATCCAATAAACCCTCAAGAATTACACTAAAAACAAGGGTTTTCTGATTTGATGGTTACATGTCCGTACAAATGGAATCCACTTGTAGAATCTTTGTTTTCTTGGCAATTTATTTTCTACCCCAAGGTTTTAGGGTTCCGTGTGGTGTTTGAAGGTATGTTGCTTTGCATGGGCTAATTGAGTAGCCTTTTCAAGGGTGAATGTATAGGAATTCAACGCTGGTCCAAAGGAGTCTATGCTATTTCTCATATATGTTGTGTAACTTGGATATGGGTGTTTGAATCAGTTATGTGTTGGTCTAGTGTTTTGGAAAATTGTGGAGTAATTGGACAAAAACTAGTTTCTCACTATTACAAGGGTTTAAGGGGGTTAAAAAGGGAAATGTGTATTTAGTTGCTTGTCAAGTTTTAAGGGAGTTTTGGACTATCCAAAGAGGTTAGAATAATCTTCTTAGATGCCTCAAATAGGCAAGTTGCAAAGAGTTTGTGATTGTGCCCCTTTTGTCTCGCATCAAATTTTCACCTACTTCACTTTGGCCTAATGTAGCTCAGAGGATTGTGATTTGGTTGCAAAGAGGACCATCCCTAGTAAACGCATTCATCCAAACGCGGTGTTGAACAGTTGAATGAAAGTTGCACCACTTTGCAACTTTACACTGCTTGCATCTGGCAACTTTTCCCTCCACTGAAAAGTCATCACCACAGGAAAATGCCTCCAAGATAGAAAAAGATGGGAGAGGTTATTGTAGATGGTCCCAACATGATCCCATAGCCTCAAAAAGAGATTTTGTAAGCCTCATGGTCTATGAGAAATAGCGCTTCAAAGATTGCTGCCTTTTAGCACTTTGGACTCTTAAGGGAAATCGTCGGTCCAATGTAGCTCAGAGTGATTCGGCATATTTGGGTGCAAAATACGACCATCCCTAGTATAAACTTACCCATCTGGACGTGTTGGAATAGTCCGTTTGGTCGTACGAGTTGCGGAATGAAAGTTGCACCACTTTGCAACTTTACACTGCTTGCATCTGGCAACTTTTCCCTCCACTGAAAAGTCATCACCACAAGAAAATGCCTCTGAGATAGAAAAAATTGAGAGAGGTTTTTGTAGATGGTCCCAACATGATCCCATAGCCTCAAACAAAGAGTCTGTAAGCCTCACGGTCTCTGAGAAATAGCCCTTCAAAGATTGCTGCCTTTTAGCACTTTGGACTCTTAAGGGAAATTGTCGGTCCAATGTAGCTGAAAGTGATTCGGTGTATTTGGGTGCAAAAGAGGACCATCCATAGAATAAGCGTACCCATATGGATGTGTTGGAATAGTCCATTTGGTCGTACGAGTTGCAGAATGAAAGTTGCACCACTTTTCAACTTTACACTGCTTGCATCTGACAACTTTTCCGTCCACTGAAAAGTCATCACCACAGGAAAATGTCTCCAAGATAGCAAAAACTGAGAGAGGTTTTTTTAGATGGTCCCACCATGATCCCATAGCCTCAGACAAAGATTTTTTAAGCCTCACGGTCTCTGAGAAATAGCCCTTCAAAGATTGATGCCTTTTAGCACTTTGGACTCTTAAGGGAAATCACCGGTCTAATGTAGCTCAGAGTGACTCGGTGTATTTGGGTGCAAAAGATGACCATACCTAGCGTAAATTTACCCATACGGACGTGTTAGAATAGTTTTTTTGGTTGTACGAGTTGTGGAATGAAAGTTGCACCACTTTGCAACTTTACACTACTTGCATCTCACAACTTTTCGCTCCACTGAAAAGTCATCACCACAGGAAAACGCCTCTGAGATAGCAAAAACTGAGAGAGGTTTTTGTAGATGGTCCCAACAAAATCCCATAGCCTTGGACAGAGAGTCTGTAAGCATCATGGTCTCCGAGAAATAGCCCTTCAAAGATTGCTGCCTTTTAGCACTTTGGACTCTTAAGGGAAACTAGTGGGTAAAAGAGTTAACTTCTTCACAAACTTGGTTTGAAGTAATTTCATTCTTTTTTGTGCATTTAAAATGGAGTTTTAAGCCTTCCACCCTAAAAGTGACCTCTCAATAACTTCAAACACCTTAACTACCTCATTCTTATTCATTTGTTTTGCAAACAATAATTTTCATTCCAAGAGGCTGAGCTTTCATTTTTGCTTGTTGGATTGAATGCAGACCATGACACAACTTTCTTTTTTCAAAAATTGTTCAACATCATTGAACTAAGAATTTAGCACACATCTGCAGAGAAACAGAGGAGTACTACAAACTAAAACACATTACACTTCGGTTCTCATTGATTTGATGTACTCTCCAACATCTCTCTTCTCTCATGTGGAGAGTTAGAACTGCTTGGCCATGCCTTTGCATCATTAGGGAAGTTTTTCTCTTTTTGACAATGTCAAAAGCATGGCTGCATATAGATTAGGAAAAATACCTTTCCTTTTAGATTAGCAATGCATGGAAGATTCAAAAAGTATCCTTGATATTACAAAAAGGTATGTGTTTATACACTTCAAACGTGCAATCACCCTTTAATTCTTTCAAATAAAAATCTTCCTATGCCACTGTTACACTGCACAAGTAAACCGGATTTTGTATTGTGGACCTATATTAAGCTACCACTCTCAAGAAAACTATAACAATGATACAAAATAATGTTTGAGACTGCAAGAAGACATCAAAATGGCTAGTGTACCAAATTTTTTTTTGGGATTTTTGAAGAATGCTGATAACTCTACTTAGTTGGCTTCTTTTTTCAATATCATACAAATTGAACCCTAGCATCAATAGACTTTGTATATCAAGCTATGACAATTCAAGTTTCAATGATGAATATTTATCATGCATGTTTTGAATGACATTCAAGTTTATGGTGGTTTTTTTGTTTATATGATGTTATGTGATATTCTAATTGTAATTCATGCTTCTAGGCTGCATATATATATATTATTTTTACGTGTTTTCTCCATCGTTTGACCCCTACATCATAGGTAAATGGCTGCATAGCATGTGGAATGAGGGGGCAACAGGCCTGAGACCCCTTTAAAGTTATATTTGAGTGCTTTCTTCTCATTTTTTGTGAGTTTTGTGCCAAGTTTCCTGAAAGAAATGTGGTCTCATAGAATTCCATGACAAGCTAATGCAATTGATAGTTTCTCCTAGTTATTAGTTATGTAATGTGAAGTAATTGCATAACTGCTTAGGTTGACTTTGCAAAAACTATATTGTTATTGAAATTTTTCATCTATTAGCATCTAGTTGTTACTTATGCAATGTGAAGTAATGCTTTGAGTTTGAAAGATGTGCAATGAAATGTAATCAACAATATGAATATAAACTACATAATATTTAACCATTCTTTTTATGCTATTGTACATTGATATTTAACCATTGCTCACTTGATTAAATTTTCAAAGAGTTTAATCATGCACATGAGGAGGAAATTAAATTTCGATTGTCAACTTCTATATATATCAAATTATCCAATAATAAAGTGTATGTCCATATACAAAAATGGCATCAACGCCAACTCAAACAAAGTTTTACAATATGTGGCATATGCCATCTCGGTATCTATTCAAAATTTACATGCCAAAATGTCTATCTCATCCTAAACTACTGGTGGATCATCAAAATGGAGCCTCTTTGAAGCACTCGTTGGCTCAAAGGTAGCTACACAAGAAAAAGTCAAACCACAATTGAGATTAGTTATACTATATAATTTAAAATTGAATAATTAACATAAAAATCAATATACATTGAATTATAATTGAACTCTAAAATTGAAATCTTGATTACCTGAAATATACGTCTCTTCGAAGGGTTAGGATTCCTAGAACATACCCCTCTCAAAGAACCAACCAAACCAACTTTTGTAATGCCAATCTATATATGTGAACAAAAACATAAAATTGATCCATGTTAGCATACAATTGTTGGTAATAAAAACATATTTACCAAGCACAAAATAAAATAAACACATACCTCTTTAGGCTGATCTTTTTCTTTATCTCCTTTAGGTGTTTCGACACCTCCTCCTTGAGGTGTTTCAACACCTCCTCCTTCAGGTGTTCGAATACCTACTCCTTCATGTGTTACGACACTTGTCAACAATGATGCATAGCTCACAACCGCCTGTACATAAAAATGACAAGTACATATGAAACTACCAATCTATGTCAATGTATGCCTAATCAATAAAAGATCTTATAAATCTTAATTCAATCAAATTTGAGTTCAATTACCTTTCCCTTATCTAACATTGTGCCTCCATAGTCTGGAGAGTGCCACACATCGCTTGCACTAGGTGTTTCCTACAAGCAGAGAATAAAATAAACATATAAGTTAATATATAATTTCATTAATGACAATTCAAATGACAAGCAAGTATACAATAAAAAAATGTAAATGAGTGAGTACGAAAATACATACTGTGTGCATGTCGAGGCCAAATGAAATGGCCCTAAGGGTGCTATCAGTCACCCGTGTGAGATCCTCCTCAGACATTAATTGTTAAATAGACCATGTAAATAAATATTAGTACTTGATACTATCTCTTATTAATATTCATTTAAAAAAAATGTAAGTTATGAATTTACACCTTAAATGTTACCTATGTAACTATTCCAATGTCCACCTCTCTAGTAGGAGAGGACTCTATAGGGTGTGCTCCAGTCCCCTGCTTATGATTTGCTATAATCTCCACATCGTGGATGTCATAATCAGAAGTGTCTAATGTATGCTCAACAGGCTGTACAATAGGACCCAAGCATATCTGCTGGCACGTATTAAAAATATGTGGCACACAAATATGTGGACCTGATAAGGATGATGCAACAGTATTGGATCCATCACCAACATCACCAGAATGTGGCTGAGCTACTGAAGAAGCATGGGAAACCAAAATACCACTCAAAGAGTAAATGGCCTGGATAGTCTATGTGGTTGCATCCTCTGTAATATCTGGATGTTGTACTAGAGGTGGTGAAGGAAGGGGAGGAATGGGAACATGTGGGTGCCTGACTACTCTAACTGCCCCTAGCCTATCCTAGGGCATACCTCCACCAATGCCCTGGAAGGGTTTAATGCCAAAGTAATTGACATGATGCCCTAACAAAAACTCAGCATATAATTTTTTAATAAAGTAAAAAGGTACATAAAGATTATTGTTGGGTGGTTTATCAAAAACCATACACCAATGATCCCAAAAGTTATCTACTATGCCCCTATGCGTGCACCATTTTATAGAAAGTTTTGGTTTGTTAACATTAATTGGAAAACCAGTGCGGGGGCTAATAAATAAAGAGGATATTTGGGCTTTTGTTATTTAGAGATTTTTCACATCATCATAAAACAATCCACATGCATAATATTCCCTCATGGTTTCTCACCACAAATGAAAGGAATTATGTTGGGTGGAGAGGGTTTCTACATTTGTAATTATTTCTGTCAATATGGTTGAAATATGGGATAATCGAGGGATTTTCTTATAAACATCACAAATGCCCCTCAATTGCTCCAATTTTTCACCAATTAAGTCTTCAATTGATGGCTGCAGAGGTGGTGGAGCGTTTGACATTTTTGCATTTTGATTCTCAGCTGGTGGATTTTCATTCTCAACTGGTGGAATTTGTGCATTCTCATTCTCAACAACCATAATGCCTGATTAAAGTTAAAAAATAATTAATCTAATTAAAATTAGACAATATAAATGAAAATATTATAAAAATACCCTAGTTTTTTAAAAAAATTAAAAAAACCCCTACTTTTTAACAAAAATCTATAAAATTCTCTAATTTTTAATACAAATACATAAACAACACTATTTTTAAATCAAAATCCATAAAAAATTCATTTTTTTATCAAAATCCATTAAAAACATTCATTTTTAATCAAACTCCATTCTAAACTCAAATTTTTAATAAAAATTCAATCAAAAACCCTATTTTGAAAAAAAAATCATAAAAAACTAATTGAAATTATACAAATCTCATTCAAAATTCAATCAAAGCAAAGAAAAATCTAATTTCTAACCTTTTCAAATTGGATATTGGTGAAATCGGATATCCGTTGTGTGAAGAACCTCCTAACTGTGCGCTCGCGGGTTGTTTGACTGTGAAATGATTTTGATAGCCTGAAAATTGTTTATATATACTTTTTTCAAATCGGATATCTAATTTGGAAATCTAGGTTTGGTAATTGCTTTGGAGGTGTGTATTGACACCCAAGCCACCAAAAAGTCAACTCGACATTTTCATGTTTTTGGGTCGATGAAAGACGTAATTTTTTTCTCATTGCCACTTTTTGGCCTATCATGATCCTACACATACCCTAAATTTGCCATCAAGCCTTAGAGAAGCTTGGAGAAGGTCTACAGGTGGCAATTTGTAGTTTTAGATCCAAAAACCAGTCAAGAAGAGCATAACAGACTGAGAGGCACGTAATCCAGTTCAAAACTTCTAGAAAAGCAAAAGTGAACTAATTCTTCACTATTGGAAAATGAGTCCCACTGTACAGACTTGACAAATATTTTTATAGATCTGGATACCCTTTTGGTTGAAACCTGTATCTGCACACTTTCCTCGAAGTTGGACTGATTTTCCTAGCCTAGTGAATGAGTCCCAGTCAACATTAACAACAAATTTTCCATCATTCCAGACCTCCATTCTACCTTCTTTAGTCTCCCAGGTGCACACTTTCTATTTCATAGCTTTTTGTTGTATTTTATTCATCTTTCTAGATCATTTAGAGTTAGGTTGTATTCAATTAGGGTTTTGTCTTACAACTTGCATTGAATTGTCTTTTCCAAGTCTCAACTTGGTGGTGAACCTCTTATTAGATATCATTCAGCCTTTAGGACAGTCCCTTTGCAAGATTTCAATCTCCTTTGCATTGAAATCTCAAGGGTTTGTTCTTGAGTGAAGTGTGTGAAGAATTGCCTCTCTCCTTTTAGGTCCAAAACCCTAAAGGTGAAAGAAAGCCCACCTTTTTTCACCTTTTGACATTTTTTATTGAATCATATATTTCATTTTAAATAAATAAAATTGATCATAGGATTTGAAAAGGGTAAGTGCACAAAGATGGTTCCCAAAAAGGGGACTTAAGTGGACAATTTTTTTCTAAAATTAGGAAATACTGACCTTGGACGTGAAATTGAGGATAGTTACACTCAAAATTTTGAGATGAAACAAAAACAAGGATCAAAGTGCTCCGAGTCTACTTTCTAAACTACTAATTTATTTTGAAAATGGTTGAGATTAAGGGGTTCAAATGAGGGACGTACACAAATTGGTGTTGTTTTTGTCAGAAAAACATAACATAGCAACTCTTGTACGACCCTTGTATGGTGAATTTTTTTTTAGTATTTTAAAAATCACCATGGTTAGAAGTTAGCTAATAGTATGTAGTTGATGCTTGATTTTTCTGATAATTTTTTACTAATTTTCGAAGTGGACACTTCCTGAAAAATAGAATTTTGGTCGTGCCACCCCTACAAATTTTGGAAACTAATTGATTTTTTTCTTAAATTTGTACAATGGAGTCTAGTTTCTAAAAATGTAATTTATTTGAAATTTCGATGAATGGTTAATTTATAACAAAAAAAACACCAAACACTACTTTTTGCCAAAAAAGAGACATACAAACAAAAAAAATTATGGATGAAAGGCTTAAAATTTTCAAAAAGTGAAAAAAATTACATCGTTGGATAGCTAAGAGAGAACCTAACATTAGCCAGATGTTTGATTTGTTTGATATTGAACCACGTGCAATCTTGACAGTGAGCATGAACCCGATTATGTGAAAAATTGAAGAATTTGCAAAAACATGTGTTTGGTCGTTGGGAATTCCCTCCAAGCCTTTGATTTGGTATTCCAAGGAAAATACCAATCCCAAGGCTTGGGGATTCCCAAAGCAAGATATAATGCGCATGTGTTATAACGCCGGAGCATTATAACGTGCTCACATTATCTCTCAATTTTGACATGGTTTTTCTCGTTTGTGGGGAGCATGTTTAGCAAGACATAACATGAGCATAGTATAACACGCTCACACTATGTCTTTCTTAATGTTAAATTCTACTCTATTGAATGTACATGTTTATATATTTGTATGTTTGTATGTACATGTATGCTTGTATGTCATGTATGTATGTATGTATGCCTGTATGTATCAATGTGTGTATATTGTATGTATGCCTATATGTATGTAAGATTACATCTACAAATGTACATGTATGCTTGTATGTATGTAGGATTGTATGTACATATGTGAACCGTAGATTTTTGGCTCCAATGTACTCTCTAACTCTTCTAGGTTTTTTCACCTAAAAGGAGAGAGCTTAGGCCAAAAAGCTAAAGGTTCATTCAATTTATGTTAGGTATGATGTTGTATGAGATAAATGAGATGATATAAATGAAGTTATATGAATTAATTGATCGATTATGAATGCAAAATCTAAGAATTATGCTATGTTAGAAAACACATTGTGTAATATAAAATCACCTACAAATGAATGGAAAAATGTAACAAAAATGAATCAGACTGAAAGTGTGCACCTAGAACTTTGATGAAGACTGGAAATTTCATTTGAAATGCTATTGATTTTTTTTTTTTAGGCTTGGTGGGACTCATTCACCATTCTGGGTGAATCAGTCCTAGTTCTGCTAAATTGTACCAAAACTCATTTATGACAAAAGGGTATCTAAAAATATAAAAATTCAAAAATTGACCTTGGGGTGGGACTCAATCGCACCCATGGTGAATAAGTCCACTTTTGAGTTTTTGGATTTTCAAAGGTGGATTCTAAAACTTCCGATATGCACTTTGATGCCCTACAAGTGTCCGCTTTCGAAACTCTGATTTATGGGTCTGAAAATGAGATTTTGTTGATACTTTGACTTGTTGAATGAGAAGAAGACTTGGGAAACCTTGCAACTTGATCTTCAATGATTTCCAAGCTTCCAAGAGTCCTAAATCTGCAAACACACAAGACAAGAGAGAGAAATGTTGAATGCTAGGGCATGGGGATTTGCCTTGGTCAAACCACGTTTAGGTAATTAAACCAAAATAATGAAAGAGTAGAATGAAACATGCAATAATGGAATATATTACATTTCCCTGATGTTGATCTTGGATTTCTACAACAATGGAGGAAGATTCAACCTTTGAATGTCCTTAGAAGCTTTCTTCATGACTTTCAATGACGAAACCCTAAGTTGCTTGACTTGAGATGGAAGATTGGTGGATGAATATGTGAATTAAGTTAATGGATGTAAAATTGAGCTAAGAGAGGCACTTTTATAGGAAATTGACCTTATTTTCCCATTAATTGGATCCCTAAGGCTGACATGGAGAAAATTAAACTTAAAACCTAATTTTTCTCGCTCTAAACCCCAAAAATAGCTCAAATGGGACTCATTCACCACTAATGGAAAATGGGTCCCACCTATATCGAACTAATTCACCACTAATGGAAAATGAGTCCCATAGGGGCCATTTTTGCTAGCTGGAATGCCAAGAAGTAAGAAAATTAGGCTTATATGATGACTATGTCAGTTATTTGATCAAATTATGTGTCAAGATGCACAATATGGGTTAATAGGGGCCTATTAGTGATGATGTAAATTTAAAATAGGGCTTGGGACACAAAATTCAATGTGAAAGTGTGATTAAATACACTTTACAACACTAAAATGAGGTCCACATAACCTAGGAAGGCACAAGAACCAATGTGAAAGCACAAGACACATTACAACACTAGTTTATCATTAAATTTGTTTTACAAGCCTTTTAAATTGATGTAATAATATTATTAAATACATTTTATAGTTTTTAATTAGGGAGAAATGGGTTCATTAAGTCTAGAAAAGCGTGAAAGTATCTTACAACACTTTACATCACCTTTACAAGATATCATTAGAAGCATTTTATTCAATTTATAAGGGTCCAAGACCTAGTGTGGATGCAAAAAATTCCTCAGAACACTAGATTAAGACCTCATTAAGTCCATTTTATCATGAATTATTCCCATGTCAAGAAAAGGGTCCTTTTTTCTACAACACAATATGTATTATGCTTGTATGCATGCATTTATGTATGTCTTTAGAGGGAGGGAGAATTTTAAGAGAGAGAGATCTAGAGTTGTCTAGGTAAGGTGGGAGGGGGAGAGGGAGGCGGAGGGAGAGAGAGAGAGAGAGAGAGAGAGGTGGGTGGAAGTGAGAGTTTAAGATAGAGGGGAGTGGGAGAGGGTTGGTGAGAGGGTCTTAAAGGTAGGGTGGGAGGGATAGAGGGAGGGAGAGAGTGAGAGAGAGGGAGAGAGAGAGAGAGGAGGAGAGAGAGAGAGTCACAGAGAAAGAGAGGATTATGTAGGTAAGAAGTGCCAAGGAGGGCAGAGAGAGGGAGAGAGGGGTGTGAGAGGGAGTGACCCTGATAGAGAGAGAAAGAGAGGCTGATTGGAGTGAGAGGGAGGACTATCTGGGTAGGGTGGGAGAGAGAGTTACCTAGGTAGGTTGCTAGAGGGAGAGACCTGAGAGAGAGAGGAGGTGGGAGGGAGAGACATGAGAGAGAGGGAGAGAGAGGGAGTGGGAAAGAGTGGGAGGGAGATAGAGAGAGATAGATAGAGGGGGTGAGAGAGGGTGGTAGGGATAGATTGAACAAGAGGTATTTAGAAAGAGGGAGAGGGTAGATAGAGAAAATTAGAGAGGGTAGGAGAGAGGGAGGGAGGGATAGGTGAGATGTATAGATAGAGAGAAAGTGATCTAGGGGTTGAGGGTATAGGGTTGAAAAATTAGGGTGGAGGACCTATAGGGTTGATGGTTTCTAGGGTATTAGGGTTTAAGGGTTGATGGTTGAGGGATTAGGGTCGATGGTAGAGGGTATTGGGTTGAGGGTATAGGGTAGAAGGTTTAAGGGTTTAGGATTCAAGAGTTTAGGATTAAGGGTTTAGGGTTGAGGGTAGAGGGTTTAGGGTATAGGTTTGAGGGTATATGGTTGAAGGATTAGGTTGAGGGTCCAATGTAAAGGGTAGATGGTATAGGGTTTAAGGATTGATGGTTGAGGGATTAAGGGTTGAGGGTTGAGAATTGAGGGTTGAGGGTTTAATGTATAGGGTAGAGGGTAGAGGGTTTAAGGGTTGAGGTTTGAGGTTGAGGTTGAGAGTTGAGGTTGAGGGTTGAGGTTTAAAGTTGAGGGTAGAGGATTAAGGGTATAGGGTATAGGGTTGAGGTTGAGGGTTGAGGGGTTGAGGAGTAGGGATTAAGGGTTGAGGTTTATGGATTAGGGTAGAGAGTTTTCTTGGATTTAAGGAGTGTAAGGGTTGAGGGATTAGGGTTTAGGGGTAGAGGGTAGAGGGTAGAGGGTAGAATTAGGTGGTTGGGGTTGAGGATTGAGGGTTTAGGGTTTAGTGTTTAAGGGTTTAAGGGTTTAGGGTTTAGGGTTGAGGATTAGGGTAGAGAGGGAGGGATGGATGGATAGAGAGAAGGAGAGAAGAGGAGGGACATACATAGATATATGAGGGTTGAGGATCCAATGTATAGGGTAGAGGGTTGAGAATATAGGGTATAGGGTTGATGACCTATAGGGTTGAGGGTATATGGTTGAGGGAATAGGGTTGAGGGTACATATGGTTGAAGGATTGGGTTTAAGAGTCCAATGTATAGGGTAGAGGGTATTGGGGCTGAGGGTTTAGGGTTTGAGGGTTGAGGATTGAGGGATTAAGGGTTGAGGGTTTAACGGTTGAAGGTTGAGGGTTTAAGGTTGAGGGTAGAGGATTGAGGGTATAGGGTTGAGGGTCCAATGTATAGGGTAAAGGGTATAGGGGTTGAGGGATTAGGGTTTAAGGGTTGAGGGTTGAGGAGGTAGAGGTTGGGGATTAGAATTAGAGAGTTTACTAAAGTGGGTTTAAGAGGGTTTAAGGGTTGAGGGATTATGGTTGAGGAGTGGGGTAGAGGGATTGAGGGTAGAGGGTAGATGGTTTAAGGGGTTTTAGGGTTGAGTGTTTAGGGTTTATAGGGTAGATGGTAGAGAATTAGAGGGTTTAAAGGAGTTTAGGGTAGAGGATTGAGGGTATAGGGTTGGGGGATTAGGGTTAAGAGGTCAATGTATAGGGTAGAATTATAGGGGTTGAGGGATTAGGGTTTAAGGGTTGAGGGGAAAGGGTATAAGGGTTAAGGGTAGAAGGTAGAGGGAGAGAGAGGTGAGTGAGTGAGAGAGGAGTTGAGAGAGGGAGAGGGGAATTGCAGGAGGGAGATGAAGGAGAGAGAGAGAGAGGGGAGAGTGGGAGAGATAGAGGGGTACAAGGGTTAAGAAGGGTTAAAGGGTGGGGGTAGAGGGAGAGGAGGTGAGGTGAGAGAGGAGTTGAGAAGAGGGAGGGATAGGAGGGAGAGACAGAGGAGTGAGTGGGAGAGATAGAGGGTAGAGGATAGGGAGGTATAAGGGTTAAGGTAGAGAGGGAATGGGATTAGGGTTTAAGGGTAGAGGAATTAAAAGGGTTAGAGAGAGAGAGAGAGAGAGAGAGAGAGAGAGAGAGAGAGAGGGTATAAGGGCTAAGGGTAGAGGGTAGAGGGGAGAGAGATATAATTAGGGTTTAAGGGTTGAGGGTGTGTGGACCCTTTTCCTAGTACCTGTAAAACAACATGAGTAAACGAGTTAAACAAGGAATTGCAAGCTAAAACAAGGATTCCTAAAACAAGGATTCCCCATGAAATCCATTTACAACATTCAAATTAGGAAGAAAATATTGAAGAACACAATGCAAATGACAAAACCAAGATTAAATCCTAATTAGAAAAGAAAACACATGATCCCATGGGGGAATTGGTGCCAATTTGATGTGAAAATATGCCCTTTCCCAATTCCTAAGATGTAGAACTTGATGTGTTGAAGATGCTTGATCCACTTTGATGGTAGAAAATGAGAGCTCCAAGCCAATATCTGCATAAACCTAGCTATGACTCAATGATAATGGATGAAATTCAAGAGATATTTGAGCATGGCAACTTTTCCTAGATTGTGGATGATCAAATGAGGATATGAGCTCTTTATTTATAGAATTCTAAGATGTATGAATGTCCAAATTTGAGCAATGTTGGACTAACATTCATCCAATGGTAAGATACCACTTGTCAAGCTATGAATGGATGGAGGATGTGCAAGATTTGGGGTTTGTGCCAATAAATGCATATTTTTGAATTTCAAATTTGTTGAAATGACATGCAAGAGGGAAGGGAAAATGCAATAAATGCCACTTGGCTCAAGGAAAAGGACATGTAAGATGAATTTATTGCCTTGTTGGATGTACATGTTGACGTGGAATTTTTGAATTCAAATTGAGAGAATATTCCAAAAGATGCCTTGTGAGGAAAATAGAGATTTAATAAATGAATTAAATCTATTTTCATGTACAACTTGCATTATCTAGAGGATGGGACATGAGATGAGATTAAATTAATCAAGGGTTAATTAATTTAATGAGAGAGGTTAGATGATGTGACCTATTTGACTCCAATTTTGGATTTATTTAAATCAAATAAGAGAGGAATATGACAAGAGGTTAATTAAATAATGATTTTGATTTATTTAATTAAAAGAGATGGTGTTAGATTAAATCAAATAAGGTTTAATTTATTTAATTTAATAGATAGACTTTAGAGATTTAATCAAATAAATTGATTATTTAATTAAATAGGGATAATTAGATCAGAAGGATTGATTTAATTAACAAAAGAGATGACTTGATTAGATAAAATGATTTATTTAATTAAGAGAGGAATATTGATGAATTTAATTAGATAGGGGAATTTGATTAAATGGTTAGAATGAGGGATGATTCAGGAAGAAAAGATGTTAGTAAGTCAGGATCAGATGCACAATTTCAATAAGTATATTTTACGTGTCTACATTTTTCCCCTCTTTGAAGAAATGCACTCGTTGCGTTGGTTCAAAGAATAAACGATCTCGGTCAAAGCCAAATTATTTTGATATTTAGAAAACTTGCCCCACTACTGCCTGGCGGGAGAGAATATACCAATATAATGCCCCCTCGAGAGATTAGACAAATTTTTTAATTTTTTAGGTGATTTCACGAAAAAAAGATGACAAAGTACCTGATAGGTCTGAAAAGGCTCCGGGAGGCTAAAAATGTGTCTAAACACAATAAAACAATGAAAAATAAGCCTCAACTGGACATAAAGTGGTTTGGGGGTCCAAAACCCTTGCAGGACAACCATTTAGGGTGAAACACCCCTAATTTTTAGGCTTAAAAGGGGCCTGAGGGGTCACTTTCAAGTCATTTTCACACACCTCTGCTAGCAATCTTAAGATTTTAGCTCTGAATCTCTGGCTATATGGCACAATGACAACTTCCCCTACACATCACTGATTGAGTTTGGACGTACCAGTGGCCACCTGGTATCAGGGCACCGGTATGTGGTCCTTACCCAAGCTTCATTTTTTCAATTAATGCTTAAAAGGGGCGGTTCGCCTTCAGCGGTGCTATATAGCGCCGCTCGACATTCAAACTGTGCCACACGGTGCTATTTTGTACCGCAGCGGTGCAATTTGGAGTTTAAAAACTTTGACGCTGAGCTCGGGTTTGGTGGGCTGATTTGATAAAGTGCGACGCGACATCACTGAATTCACCCAAACTACGACGCTGGAAGGGAAACTACACCGCAGCGGTGCATTTTTGATCTTTTTGGGCTCTAGTGTCAGAGTTTGAGTAAAATCAAACTGCAATGCCATCACAAATTGTGCCGTTGGGGAAGTTTCTGGAGCGTTTGACTAGAAATGTTTTCAAAATTTTTAACATGTTGACCTTCCTTGATGCAGGATGCGGCGAGAGAGCTCTACTCTCAGGAGCATCGATCGCGAGATTTGGCTAGTGTCTTGCGAGACCTGAGTGATAGGGACTAGGATTGACTTGGGGTTGCGGGGTTGTGGTACATTGCATACGCGGTACCTATGCGCACTCACCTAGGGATGTTTTCAGCACTGGCCGAGAGATGGCACAACGAGACGTCCTCATTTCATCTCCCCACTGGCGAGGCTACCGTCACTTTGGAGGATGTTTGGTGCATTCTACGATTGCTGATTCATGGCCGACGAGAAATCTTCGATATGGACAAGGGGCGTGAGGCTTGCTACAGAGTCCTTGCAACACAAGATATCATCTTCTGTGAGGGGCAGATAGAGCTAGAGTGATACAAGGTCATAGCACCTCCCTACCATTGGGCGGTTGCAGCTATTATTTCTGGTCTTGTTTCCCTAGACAGACGAGGGCGATACTTCAGTCCCAGCTGAGGACACTACTAGGAGAGGATGGTCTGAGATAGGCCGGTTCATTTTGCATGGGGGCCTGTTCTTCTAGCTTTGCTTTACAAGGACCTCCATGAGTACGTCTACGTGGACAACAGAGCGCTGGGGGCTGGGGTGACTTTACTTCACGTTTGGGCATGGGAGCACATTTTTGTGCTATGTTCGCATGTTGTTCCAGTTTCGATGGGGGCAGATGATGCTCTCGTGGCACGATACAAAGACGGTGTGTCCTTTACACATACTAGTGAGCACGAGATCCCCTATTGGAGGTGGATCTTAGATGAGATGCTAGTTTTCACTTGGCGACCGTACCTTGGTCAGCACGGATGGGCCAACGATGCCGATCAACTATTTTATTGCAGCCAAGACTGGTATATATAGGGGCGGGAGCATACCATGATCGAGAGGTACCTGCCCAGGTGTGTGCAACGTCAGTTTGGAGTGCCGCAGGATAGGCCTGATGACGGCTATGTAGCCATGTTTGCTCGCAACATGACATAGGTGTCATGATGACAGTAAATTCCTGCCTCAGTGGCAGTCGAGAGTTTTAGGCATTTGGTAGCCTGACCATGGGCTTATGATCATGGTTTAGCAGATCCAGGCACCACTCAGGCCTACAGAGACTTGTTCCAACCTCCACTTCGATTGACCATTCCAGGTGAGGACCCAGATGTGCAGAGAGTCAGGGGTAGAGGGAGAGGACGGGGACGAGGACAGACGGTTGATATTCAACAAGATCCACCAGTTGTGCCCCCAGTCCCGCTAGGTCATAGAGATGTACACATGCAGGATCAACAGCAGGAGCCACCAGTTCCCCCGCCACCATGAGCCGAGGGTGAGGATCAGCCTCACGTGCAGCCACGGGTACAACCATCATGACAGGAAGATGCACAAGACACCTTGATTGCATAGCTACAGGCCCAGGTTCAGGTGGTGATAGCGGAGAGAGATTAGGCAAGGGCTGAGAGAGAGTAGCTCAAAGTAGAGAGAGATCAGGCCGTGCAGCAGAGATAGGCTATAGAGCTATGGGCATCCACTGAGCTAGGCCAAAGGAAATAGATAGAGAGTATGACAACCTCCTCCTCCCAGGGTACAGTGTCAGTTCGGTCCTATAGGGATGCTATCTGAGAGGCAAAGTATTACTGACAGGCTTATCACAAGACTGTACCTAGAGCAGAGTGGGTTCCTGAGTACTCAGAGCAAGCTAGCCACAGACCAGCAGAGGGTCATGGTGACAGGGGCGAGGGTAACATTCACATGGATCGAGCTTGATCGAGATTACATATAATTTTTGTGCCTTATGGGCTCATTTTTGATAGCTTGATGGGATTCTTGTATTGATTGACACATGTACACTAATCTGATTTATTCTTTGTACTATGATAGTGACATTATTGATGATATATATTTGATGATGATTTTGATGCGATGTACCGTGTTCTCTTTTATGCATGGATGGTTTTTTACTTCTATATGTTATGGATGCATTTATTTCTAATGATTTTATGCAAATGATTATGACTAATAGATCTATATTATGCTAACCTATGATATGCAAATGTGATGGTTTATTTATGATAATTCAAATTGGATGGTCTGATATGTGAAATGATATGATCTATGATGTTCATGTGAAATGATATGTGACCTATACTTGTTTATGGATGCATATATGCTTTGCTTAAAATGAATTTTGCACTTTTATGCCTATGTGGAATGATTTATGCAGTGATGCTATTTATGAGATGATATGGATGATGTAATGGTTGTGATATGATGCAAATGAGATGGTTCTATGAGATGCTTAGAATAACAAATTTTATTATCCTAAATGTAATAAATGATGATGTAATGTATGCGATGCAAAGTGATATGAGGATGCGATGTTATGCTAATGCAAAGTGATGCAATGATGTGCAATGTAATATAAATGTAATGTGATGATATCATGATGTTATGCAAGTATGTAAATGAATTAAATATTTCTATGCCTATTGTGTATGATTATGCAAAAAATGATTGTGAAATTCATCTGTAAATGTTATGTGATGATTTATATGATAGATGGTAATATGAAATGGTTGTGAAATGCAAATGGATGTTATGCGATGATTGATATAATGGCATGCGATGCAGTGTAATGGATGAAATGCAATGACATGGATGCACCTATCTATGAAGAATGTTTATGATAACCTGTTTATATGATGATTAAAATGCAATACGCATGTTTCCTATATGATATGTTTATGCAATATGCTAATGATTTGTGAATGCATGATCGATGACGATGATGGTGATGATGATCAACTGTCATAGTACCTTGTTAGTGCGGTTAGTAAGAAAAGAAGAAGTCATTTCAACAAGACACAAGATGATGCAAATGAAAATGATGATGATGATGATGATTACTTGCCAAGGAATTGGGATTTTCAAAGGGCCACATTTTCTTATGTTTGATAACACACATGGTATGATGCATCCAGGTATAGGAAACCAGGATGGCGTTGTACCCAGTGAGATGAACTTTGACTTGACAAGCAGATAGGAGTATTCTTGTTCACACCCGACATACAGAAACCTTGCTAGGATGTACTTCAGAAGTTTCATGCACCTCGGACCAAAACACGGAAAGGTAAACCTATCCCTTCAATAGTCAACAAGTTGCCCTAGACCTCTTCCATACATACCTAACAAGGCAAGTATTTGCCGAGGTTATATTACAAGAACGTCCAACAAGCATAGCAGACAAAGGATAATGATCATTGCCCCATTCCTATTTCTCTAAATCCTCTGTTTTGGGATATCATCGCGATGTCCTTGTAATGAGCGCAAAATAAGATAAGTCAATAGATAAAGACCAAGTAAACAAACAAACTGATGCTCTTCAATACCGCTAACGGAAAGAGGATGTGTTTTCTAAGGATGATAACCGAAACTTATTGCCAAAGGATAATGCCCATTGTAGGGAGGATTCATCCTAGGACATGTTAGTGGATGGCGGCACGTCATTTCTTTTATCCAAAGTGTTCTAAGGGATGATTGATATGGGACCAATTCAGATGATGAGTTACCAATACAAAGAGATGACCAACTTGCTTACGCACTGACTTAGACTTAAGACTTGACATTTGGAGTTTTACTTTTAATTTGCTAGACTTGTTTCTAACTGTTTTCACCAAAGGTTGAGGATGATGATCAGTTTATTATGGATGGTGTTATTGCGGGCGCAAGCGAGATGAGGCAGATGGATTTTTTCAAATATTTGGATGTTTTTGGAGTTTTGTAATGTTTTGAGGTTGTTTTTGGTATTTTTTGATTTTTCAAATGTTTTGATTTTTGATTTTCCAATGTTTTTGGGATTTTCGGAGATTTTGACCAAGAGACTAACCTAAACACCCATCCTAGGGGCCTCCAGGGCTGATCAATAGATGAGCCTTGCCTACGTCATATATGCAAAGACCTCGTAGTTTGACTGACGACTTGACCAATTTACAGATGATGATATATATGATGAGATGTCAGTTTATTATGATAGACTCCTAAAGGGCTGACCTAAATGTCTTGGGGGATGATCAAAGATCAACCTTGTCTATGTTCAAGCTTAGAGATGACGTAGTTTGACAAGATGACTCTATTTTTGAATTTTTGATCGACTTTTTGACTTGTTTTTGGATTTTGATGATGTTTTGATGTTTTTAGATTTTTTGATTTTTTGATTTTTTTTTTATTTTCTAATTTTTAGGACCTTAAGGATATACACAAATCCGATCCGATAAGAACATGCCCCCAGCTTGATGCAATAGACTAGTCCGATAAAGGCAGGACAAATTGACCTTGAGGATGGGTTGAGTAGTACTAGGAGGAATCACGATATGAGAACAAGACCAAGCTATGGTGTCGATGCGAGTGGATGAGTGATGGATGGAAACCTGAATGCGATGGATGATGGAAGCGAAATGGATGGATGATGTAGAGAAAGCCATAAAGATCCTGGTGGATGGAAAGTGCTTATTTACACAAGGTACCTATTTGCCAGGTTTTCACCAAGGTACTTGTCCAAAGTGCCACCAAAGTGGTTTACACTAGAGGACGATTTTTCTCTTTACTATTTTTTTCAATCCTTTTTCTGATTTGTTTTGGATTTTTTGCTTTTTTGATTTTTTTGTTGTTACCAAGACGCTTGTTTGCCAGGTTTTCGCCAAGGTAACCATTTTTTCAGGACATTATCTGATTTTTTGGATTTTTTGGTTCTATACCTTGAAAGTTAGGCATAAATTTTTTGAGATGGGAGCTATTCATAGGCTCTTGCAGAGGTTCCCCTTCGGGTGTTGATAACTGATATTCCCCTGATTTGAAACTTGCTATGATGACGAACGGTCCTAACCAATTAGGTTTGAACTTTCCTTTGCTTCTTGGGTTTGGGACATTCTTTTGATTCTCTTTTAAGACCAGTTCTCCGACTTGGAATGTCCTACTTCTGATTTTCTTATTGTAGCTCCTTTTGAGTCTATTCTAATAGACTTGCAAGTGATTCAAAGCATCTATCCGTCTCTCATCCAGTAACTCCAGCTCATTTAGTGTTGACACCTGGTAGTCTTCATCAGTGATGAGGTTTTGTAGTGATATCCTGAGGGATGGGAGCTCGATCTCAATGGGGAGTATGACTTCTGATTTGTAGACCAAGGAGAATGGGGTGGCGCCAGTGGGTGTGCGAATGCTGGTTCAATAGGCCCAAAGGATAGGATTAAGCTATAGATGCCAGTCACAACCTGCGTCATTGACTGTTTTCTTAAGGATTTTCAAAATGGTTTTATTTGTAGCTTCTGCTTGGCCATTGCCTTGGGGATAGTATGGGGTGGAGAAGTGATGTTGGATTTTAAATTTTTCCCAAAGGTCACAGACTTCCTGATTTTTGAATGGTGTCCCATTATCTAAGATAATGGCTTGTGGAACACCATAGCGGCATATGAGATAGTTCACAATGAACTTTGAGATCTGCTTCCCAGTTATGTACATCATGGGTATGGCCTCCACCCACTTAGTAAAGTATTCCGTTACAGTTATGATGAATTTGTAGCCACTAGATGAGGTGGGTGTGATTTTCCCAATGAGATCGAGTCTCCACTGTGAAAAGGGCCACGGTGTGAAAATAGGATGAAGCTCTTGAGCTAGAGCATGGATGAGGTCCCCATGCTGCTAACATTGTAGACATTTTCTTGCATGGTCATGTGCCTCTCGTTCCATTGTGGGCCAATAATACCCCATCCTCAGCAGTTTCTTAGCGATGGTCATTCCACTCAAGTGTGAACCACATATATCATTGTGTACTTCTTTTAGAATGGTTAATGCCTCCTCAATGTTTAAACAGCATAGTAAGGTACCTTCTATGCTTCTATGGTATAGAGTATCACCTAGGATGACAAATATGGATGCCTTTTTAACAAAGGTTCATTTTAGGTTTGATGGTAGGTCAGCGGGTATGACTCCTATGTGAAGGTATGTATAGATGTCATGATACCAAGGATTGCCAGGACCAATGATTTCACACACATATTCTAATTCTGGTACCTTGAATGCGGGAATGAGAAGTTGCTCGATCAAGAATTCATATTTTGGAATGTTATGAGGGATGTTTAATAGGGACCCAATTGTTGCCATGGCATATGCTGCTCTGTTGTTGGTTCTTGGAATCTGCTCAAATGTTATTTCTATAAAATATTCTTTGAGAGCCTCCACCAATTTCTTGTATGGAGTGAGCTTGTCATCCTTGGTCTGATATTCATTATTGACCTGATTTATGATCAATTGAGAGTCTCCATACACTTTGAGAGCTATGATGTTCCATTGCACTGCTATCTTGAGACCTATGGTTAAGGCCTCGTATTATGCAATATTATTAGTGCAAGGAAATGCCAATTTGTATGACCTTTGTATGCAATCCCCTTGTGGGGTGACGAAGAAGACACCAGCTCCTGATCCATATTGTGTGTATGAGCCATCAAAGTATAGTTTCTAGTGGTCAGCTATGTTGAGGTTAAAAATGGATTCATCTGGAAACTCTGAGACAAGAGGATTCTCAGAATAAATAGGTGCTTCTACTAGTTGATCTACAATAACTTGTCCCTTGATTGCTTTCCTCTCTACATACTTGATGTCATACTCTAACAATATCATCACCCATTTTTCCATTCTTCCTATGAGCATTGCCTTTGATAGTAGATACTTGAGGGGGTCAATTTTGGCGATGAGCTTTATCTTATGTGCCAACATGTAATGTCTAAATTTTTGTGATGAAAACACTACTGTGAGACATTCTTTCTCGATGAATGAGTAGTTTAGCTCATGACCAACCATTGTTCTATTGGTATAGTAGATAGCCCTCTCGGTTCTATTTTCATCATGCTGGGCTAAGAGAGCTCCAAGGGCTACTGCTGTTGCTGACACATATAAGATCAATGGCTTTCTTGGGATAGGTGGCATTAAGACTGGTGGTGTTTGTAGATATTCCTTGATTTTGTTAAATTCCTCTTCGCACTTGGTATCCCATTTGTACGCTACTCCCTTGTGGAGTAGGTGAGAGTATGGGTTCTGCTTGTCCGCCAGTTGTGCTATGAATCGTTGGATGGATTGGAGTCTACCTTGGAGGCCTCTCAAATGTTTTAATACGGTGCTTCCATTTCGAGGATTGCTTTCACCTTTGATGGATCCACCTCAATACCCCTCATGGACACTATATATCCTAGCAATTTATCAGATTGTACGCCAAAGACACACTTCTTGGGATTTAGTCTGATTTTGTACTCCTCTAGTCTGTCAAAGATAGCACTTAGGGTTGCTATGTGATCTTTTCTTTTTTCTGGACTTAGCTAGGATATCGTCAACATAGTCTTCAACTGTTTTATAGATCATGTCATGGAATATCAATGTCATGGCCTGTTGATATGTTGCTCCTGCGTTCTTTAGGCCGAATGGTATCATGTTCCAACAACAAGTCTCCCATGGACAAGTAAAAGCCATCTTATGTTGATCTTCTTTTGCTATCATGATTTGGTTGTATCCTGAAAATCCATCCATTAGTGATAGCATCTCATGTCCTGCTGTCATGTCTACTATCATGTCAATGTTAGGAAGTGGGAAATCATCCTTTGGACATGCTTTGTTCAAATATCTAAAGTCTGTACAGATTCTGATGGCTCTGTCAAGCTTTGAGACAGGTACCAAATTCAAAACCCATTATGGATAATTTATTGGTTGTATGAATCCTGCATCTAGTAGCTTTTTCAGCTCCATTTTGACTAACAGAGCAATTTGAGGATGCATTTTTTGAAGCTTTTGTTTGACTGGATTTGCTTCTGGATACAATGCTAAATGATGAACCATAGTCTTTGGATCAAGCCCTGGCATGTTAGCATAACTCCATGCAAAGTTTATTTTCCTTTCCCTTAGGAATGCTGCTAGGAGTTCTTGCTCTTTTGATAATAGTGATTCCACATAGAATGTGATATGTGGGGTCTCCTCTATTTGTAGGTTGACAGGATTGCATTTTTTGGCCAAGACTGCTGATTTCTCCTAATGAATAGCTCTTAAAGGAAGATTGAATCCTTCATCCTCAAGCACCTCAGAGAGGTTTTCACCGTTGGATACGTCCTTTCTTTTTACTTTTTTCTTGTCAGAGAGTGCCATAGTATGGTTTTCACTCAAGGACTTGGATATGATTCTTAGTTTCTCACTTTTGTGACTGAAGGATTCAATCGTTTCCCCATAATAGGCATGTGTGTCCAACTCCATTATAAACCCTACTTTATGATCTCCCTCTAGAATATTATCCTACAATCCCATGAATTATGAGAGTGCCTCATTGTTTTCGAATGTATCAAGAACTGGTGGTCCTCGCTGGTCATAGTTTATCAGTTGGGGATATAATAAATGGATCTCATGATTTTGTTGGTCTAGTTAGAAGGAGAGGGTGCTAATCATGCAAAGGGCGGTATCCTCAAATAACGTAGGTAGATTGGTCATGGTATCCTCATCATCGCTACTAATATAGGCCTTAGTTATAAAGTTATGTATGTCTCTACTTGTGGATATTGGTAAGCTTACTTCTGCTGCTATTGGCTGAGGAGAAATATTAACCGTTCTAACTGGAGGACTTCAGCCACGTATGGTTATACTCAGAGGGGTATATCCAAGGCCAATATTTGTTATGGGTCATGTCTCTAGCATGATAGGTATTATGAGGCCATTGCCATTTTGTCCCACTCTTTGATTTATGTCGTAGCCCATTGTGAGAATCATTTGTAGGACCTTGCTTGCCTCATCCATTGGTAATTCAGGTGTCAGTCTTTCATCTTGATATAACATGTGAGATGGATCTGCTTCAATAACCTCCTGGCCCAGGTCTCCCCATCTTGTGAATTCGGGATAGTCTTCAGGAGACGTTTGCGATGTGGAAGCTTGATTTTCTTGTGGATGTCCGTGTGATCTAGGAGATTGTGGTAACTCTCCTATCACAAAAGCATTGTTAGGGAGCTTGTAGCTTCCACAACCATCCTCTTGGATAATGAGCTTGATGTCAGAGATGGTGGGAATGGTGGGAGTGGCAGATGTCTCTGTCGCAGAAGTGGACACGAGAGTGGCGGGGTCGATGTATGGTGTGGATGGGCCCTCATCATTTTTTGGCACTTGGGGGATTTTGTAATATTTTGCTTCAAGATTTTTGCAATATGAGAAAGGTTCGGGATCTCCATGGATGGTAACCTCTTGTCCATTATGTGTAAATTTCACACATTGGTGGAAGGTTGATGCTACGGCTTTCATCGCATGGATCCATGGGCATCCCAGGAGGATATTATATGGTAAGTCGAGGTCCAAGACTTGACAAGTGGTTTCCATGAGAGCCGGCCCTACTTGAATAGGGAGTTTGATTGTGCCTTGAGACACTCTTTCTTGATCATCATATGCTCTTATCGTGATGCCATTTCCTTTGTCAATGGAATCTTCCAATATTTTCAACTGCTTGATGAGGCTTAGGGAACATATGTTCAAGCCCGCACCTCCATCCACCAAGACCCTTTTGATTTTACTCTTGTGTACAATGGCTTCCAAGTGAAGTGCACAGTTTTGAGATGGTTGGGCGGGGAAATCTTGGTTAGAAAATGTAAGGAGATTAGGCGTTATGATATTTCTGACCATAGCTTGGAATTGCTCCGCGTTGAGATCTGTGGGGACAGTGGATGAGGCTAATGCTTCCTCATGGATCTTTTTATGAGCTGATGATATTTTTAACAACTCCATGATGGAGATGTGTGCTGGTGTTCTCTTGAGTTGATCTAAGACATTGTAGCCATTAGGAACAGATCTAGATGTAGGGACTGTATTTGGTTGGGATGATCCTGCGATGGTGACTTTTTTGCCTCTTATGGTGACTCCAAAATCTTTGGCATGGGTGCCCTTGATGGTGATGACATGCAGTCTTCATTTAGGGAGGTAATCGACTGTTTCATACACATGATTTACATTACCCTTCCCTTTATCATTTTTATTCCCTTTGTTGCCATGATTCGACATCAGATTCGTATATATCTTAAGATCTTGATTTCCTGTAGGTTGTTCCACGTTAATGATTTTCTTATCAATGAGATCTTGGATGATGTTTTTGAGTCTCATGCAACTGTTTGTCGTGTGGCCTTTGATTTTATGGAATTCACAAAGTTGATTCTCGTTATACCAAGGAGGTTTGACATCCGGTTCTTGGAAATTCTCAAATGTAAGAGGCTTGATGAGTTTTTCATCGATCAACTTTTTCATTATGTCCTCAAGTGGTTTGCCCAAAATGGTGTATTTTCGTTTGGGATAACTTTTGCGTTGGAGTGGTCCCCTTTGGTCATTGAGATTATTGATGGCTGGATTGTTGTTGGGTTGGTGTTTTGTGTGATGAGTGTTTTGGTGTTGTGTTTGGATTTGTGGTGCGGGTGTATGTTGGTGTGGGGCACTAATGACCACCTTGGCATCGATGATGCCATCATTAGTAACATTTTTGTTCCTTGCCCACGTGCGAGGTTTATCATTGTAATTGGATGGTGGGCGGTTGTTTTGTTGTTCGTGGTATGATGTTGATTCCGCGGGTTGAGTCACAAGGGATCTTTCGATGCTAAGCGCCTCTGGGATCAACTGGTCGTATGTGGTGATGCCCTGAACCTTGAGATGAAATTCCAAGCGGCCTTCAAGGTTGGCTATGATGGTGCAAACTTGTTGCTCTTCTAACATGGTCCACTTGCTCCGATTGGCCTTGGATCACCATCGTTGTAAAAATGAGGCGAATGATTCACCCTTTCCTTGTTTTAGAGTTGAGAGTTCTTTGAGACTAACATCCATTGTAATGTTGCATGCATAATTTTTAATGAATGCATCCCTAATTTCTTGGAATGTTCTAATTCCTGAAGGTAAGCAAGAGAACCATTCTATAGCGTGGCTTGCTAAGCTCCTAGGGAATAGCCACATCAGATAAGTATCATCATATGCGACCTCCATGTAATGAACCTGGAATTCCCTGATGTGATCTTCAGGGTTTCCCATCCCTCGATATTTGTCAAATTTAGGGATCTCAAATCCCTTAGGGAACAGTTTCATTACCAGGCTCCTATCGAATGGATAGGGACACAAGTTGCTTGGTGTTTTGGTTGTTCACCCTGATTGAAGGTTGAGAACTTGTTGCGAGAGCAACCTGATTTGTGCCGTCACATCATTTTGTTGATCAGGGGGTGGGATGAAAGTGTTTTGGGGTGTTTCGATCATGGGTTGGATGGGTGGGTTGGTCGGTGTGTTGTTTGATGGTATCTGTATGTTTTGTTGAGCGAGGTAGGCTTCCACCTACTTTTGTATGAACAACGCTTGTTGTTGATCTTGCTGTTGCTGTGCTAATATTTGTGCTTGTTGTTGTGCTTGTTGCTATTCCAACAACGACTTGTTGTTGTGCTTGTTGTTGTTCCAACAATTCTATTGCTTCTTGCTGCTCTTGATATTGTTTTAATGCTTGCTGATATGCTTGCAATTGCGTTGCTTGTCTTTGTGCAAGAAGTTGTGCTTGATATTGGGCTTGTTGTGCCTGATATTGAGCTTGCGCTTATGCGGCTTGTGCTTGGGCTACTTGTTGTTGCAATAAAAGTTGTGCTTGAGTGGTCTTTTGTGCTTGCAATGCTTGCGATGCCTACGTGGCTTGGGTGGCTTGTTGTATTTGTAACATGGCTTGTGCAGCTTGGGTGACATGTGCAACTTGAGTAGCTTGCTGAGCAACTAGTTGTTCGACTTTTTGTTTATGAACTTGTTGGTATCCTCTTTGGAAAGCAGCTTGCAGTGCTGCATCGTTTTGGCTTGATGTTGTGAAAGTTGATGGTGGTGGGGGTGGTGGTGGATTTGGAATGGTGTTTGTGAAGGTGGTGTTGGTGTTTTGTGTGATGGATGGTGTTGTTGATGTGATCATTCTTTGTGATGTTAAAGGGGTGTTTGATGATGTTGCAATTGTTTATGCATTTGTTGTCTGTTGTTGCAATATCAACGACAAATTTTGAGCATTTGGCATAATTCTTTGATTGATATTTGGGATGGCGGTTTGATTGATACTTGGTAGAGGGGGAAGCCCTAAACCAAGGAGTGGTGTGGATGATAATGGAAATGGTGGAAGAGGTGGAAATGTAAGGGGTGTTAGTTGCTGTGAAAATGTCGTGGTGTCGAATATGCCCCCTGGTCTGAACATATCTCCCTCTTCTTGTGAATTTGTGAGAAGTGATGTTTGAGGTGTTGTGTGAAAAAATGATGATGATGGATCATGATGGAAGGTGAGAGGAACATTTTTGTGTAATGGGTTTTGGGGTATATTTTGTTCCAAGGTGGTGTTTGCATCCAAGTTTTGATTATTAACAAGGGGGTGTGCTTGAAGAGCATTGAGGAATATGTTTCCCTTGTTGAAATTAGGTTGGGTTGGAGCAAAAGATGTTGTGATTTGCGGAATGTTTTTCCTGATGTTTTGAGATGGGGGTGTAGATGAAATGGGAATGGTGGATGAGATTGGAGGAAAAGATGTCTCCACTATAGTACTCACATCAAAATCCAAAGGTAACTTGGCCCCTTGTTTTGCTAGCTCAAGCATGTATAACGAAGGGTTAAGTCTCATCATGATGTTGATGATTCTATGGTTTTTCCAGATTTTGGAGCATTTCAGTCATTTCCTCACGAGACATTCCAAAGGTAAGGTCTTCTCCTTGGTTTTCTTCTTGCGGATTTTGCGATGATGAGAGGGTCAAAGGATTACTTGATTCAGTGGGATTCATTTCTATGTTTGTTTGGCTAAGATCGCTTGAAGTAGGTGTTTCTTTGTTGGATTCCATACTCTTCTTGTATTGAGATTTAGTTTGAACCATAAAACAAGGATAAATTTTTGAGAATATGGGAGATGAATCTCTTGATTCTCTGGTTTGATCTTTATTTTATGTCCCAAAGTAGAAAGCTTTTAGGATGCCTTGAGGATCAAAGGTGATGATATGATGATGATGTTAGGGATGGATGATATGGATGTTTTTTGCTTTTGATAAATCTTGAATGAGATACTAGGATTTTAGGACTTGCAGATTTTTTATTTTGATTTGTTTTTGGATTTGGGATTTTGTCCTTGGTTTTGATTTGCTTTTGATTTTGAACAAAAAGACCCTAAGATGTTGGATAATGATCTAAGGGATAGATTTTCTCAAAGGATGATGATTTGAATATGTGCAAGGAGAAGGATGCGTCTACCCATACCTATTCAAACAAGATGATCGTTTCACTAAGTATATGAAGAAGGATTCATCTACATATACTAAGCTAGACAAGATGATTTTGATAACTTTGACTAAGAAGATGCAAAAGGATGCATCTACACAAACCTAGCCAAAGGTGTTTTTGATAATGTTTTCAACGATTTAGTCTCAATGATTTTGATGATTTTTGATTTTTCCAAAAAGCCTAGTATTTAAGGATGATTTTCAAGATTTTCCCAAAAGGTGATGATGAGATGATGTTTGATGTTTTTGAAATGAAAAATATTTTTGATTTGCTTTGATCCTAAGATGAACCTAAAAGGGACACTTTGTTTGCCTAGATATAGGTATTGAAGAGCATGCAAATGCTTCCTAAAGACCTTTGTGACCAAGAAATGATTTCATTTTGAACATTCATTTTCAGATTTCCAATCAATGATTTTTTGCTTTGGGATTGTGAGTCTTCAACACATATGAAAGTTAATTTTTCTTAGCTTTGCTTAATGAATTTATTTTACCAAAAACACTTTCTCATGATTAAGTTTTCAAACTAAGATGTGCAATGTCTTAATTTCTTCAAACCCCATAAGATATGTTATGTGGAAATTCAATGAACTCAAGGCAAGGGTTTCCCTATAGTTTACTTAAGGAGACAAATTGAGATATAATCCAATGCTTAGAAACCTCTAAGGATGTGAATCCCAAGGGAAAGAAATAACATATGGATTGAGTCAATTGTATTTGTCTTCAAAAGGGTTTGAAATTTTGATGATGTTAAGTGTTTGTTTTTGAGCTGTTTTCGATCAAGCAATGCATTTTGTAACCCAAGAATAAGTACAATCCTATGGATGTTTAAGACAATATTTGTTGGATTCCCACTTGGACAAGTCCAGCTACGCTTATCTTTAGTGAATGGTTAGATGCTTGACCCCACTAGCTCCCCTCCAGAGCTCATTATCGTCAATCAGGGCAGCCAAGCATCAACACCCATGAAACTCCCATGGAATGTTTTTCATTTCTACTAGAAGACCGTAAAAGTGTGGGGTGGCTTCAGAACGACCGTTCTTGCACCAACAAATAGATTAAAGGATTTTAGAAAATTCTAGCACATGGGTTTTAATAAGGACTTTTCCGTTCGTGGAGATTGACCCGTATGGTAAGAGTCCCCTTTCAGATCCATCTTGTCGGAATCAACCGCGTGATTTGCCATTTCTTCCAATATCCACATTTATATCCCGGTTGGAAATAATCTTGGCTTTAGAGTGTTACCGGTTGAGTCGTTCCCTTGGGTGAGTTATTTTTCCCCAAGGCAGGCCCTCTAGGATAAGCAAAAGAATGAAGAAAAATATTCGTAACTCGATCAATCCTTGTTGGCAACAAGGAAAGAGAATATATGCAACAATGCCCCCACTCACACTCGCACAAGATTTTGTTCAATTTTAAACCCAAATCGAAGTGTGGAGGTGATTGCTTTGTCTCAACCCAAAATCATGAAAAAGGCCTTTTGATTCTCAAGATTGCTATAAAGCACGAGAGAAGCGCATACGTCCTTTTTCAATGCCTATAGTTCAAGTAAGCCCTTACAACAAACAAAGTTACACTTGTTCTTTTTAAATCCACAAAGCAAAATGTGAGTTCTTTTTAAGCACCAAAAGACAAAGTGAAAGACATTTGTTCAATTATTAATCCAAGAAAAAAAATCTAGTAAGTTGTGATCCTAAAGTTTGTTTTAGCCTTTGCAAGAAATGGAAAGATTCTTTTTAAGCCCAAATGAAAACTAGTGTCTTAAGGAAGAAAAAGATAACAATTTCATGAAAATGTGTTAAACAAACACTATAGTGTTTAAAAACACTTTGATTTGATGAACATCCTTCTCATGCTTCTCCTTCTTTTAATTTCCATTTCCAACCTACAAGGAGGAAAAACTAGTCAGATTCTGGAAAAACACAAAAATTAAAAAGAAGAAAACAGAGGAAAAATTAATCATAAATCAAAAGCACGTGCTAAAATTAGATTTTCCCTTTTTATTGTCTTCTAGCATCGCAACTTGTAACTGTGTCACAGTTTGATTTCCTAGCGGTGCCCTCACAGCACCGCTTGCCAGTCAGCATCGCTCTATGTCGGGACAGAGAGCTCAACTGCATCGCTCTTTTCGCCCCACGCCGCAGTTTTCGTCCAGCGTTAGAGTTTAATATTTTTTTGAAAATTTTTGCAGGTAAATGATTTCAGGGGCAGAGTTTGAAATTCAAATATTTTGGTGGGACGAGTCCAGTGTCGTAGTTTCAAATTCCAGCGGTGCTATATAGCGATGCTGAAAAGTAAGCGGTGCCAAAATAGTGACGCTGAGCTCCCAGATTGGAATTTTCTGTGTGTGAGTGAAAACGCAAAAATTTTGAGAAAAACGGATTGAAAGTGAGATGCAACTCTCCTTCTAGCGCCAAATGTGCGAACCCTTTTCCTAGTACCTACAAAACAACATGAGTAAATGAGTTAAACAAGGAATTGCAAGCTAAAACAAGGATTCCCCATGAAATCCATTTACAACATTCAAATCAGGAAGCAAATATTGAAGAACACAATGCAAATGACAAAACCAAGATTAAATCCTAATTAGAAAAGCAAACACATGATCCTATGGGGGAATTGGTGCCAATTTGATGTGAAAATTGGCCCTTTCCCAATTCCTAAGATGTAGAGCTTGATGTGTTGAAGATGCTTGATCCACTTTGATGGTAGAAGATGAGAGCTCCAAGCCAAAATCTGCAAAAACCTAGCTATGATTTAATGATAATGGATGAAATTCAAGAGATATTTGAGCATGGTAGCTTTGCCTAGATTGTGGATGATCAAATGAGGATATGAGCTCTTTATTTATAGAATTCTAAGATGGATGGATGTCCAAATTTGAGCAATGTGGGACTAACATTCATCCAATGGTAAAATGCCACTTGTCAAGCTATGAATGGATAGAGGATGTGCAAGATTTGGGGTTTGTGCCAATAAATTCATATTTTTGAATTTCAACTTTGTTGAAATGACATGTAAGAGGGAAGGGAAAATGCAATAAATGCCACTCCGCTCAAGGAAAAATACGTGTAAGATGAATTTATTTCCTTGTTGGATGTACATGTTGACTTGGAATTTTTGAATTCAAATTGAGAGAATATTCCAAAAGATGCCTTGTGAGGAAAATAGAGATTTAATAAATGAATTAAATCTATTTTCATGTGCAACTTGCATTATCTAGAGGATGGGACATGAGATGAGATTAAATTAATCAAGGGTTAATTAATTTAATGAGAGAGGTTAGATGATGTGACCTATTTGACTCCAATTTTGGATTTATTTAAATCAAATAAGAGAGGAATATGACAAGAGGTTAATTAAATAATGATTTTGATTTATTTAATTAAAAGAGATGGTGTTAGATTAAATCAAATAAGGTTCAATTTATTTAATTTAATGGATAGACTTTTAGAGATTTAATCAAATAAATTGATTATTTAATTAAATAGGGATAATTAGATCGATGGATTGATTTAATTAACAAAAGAGATGACTTGATTAGATAAAATGATTTATTTAATTAAGAGAGGAATATTGATGAATTTAATCAGATAGGGGAATTTGATTAAATGGTTAGACCGAGGGATGATTCAAGAAGAAACGATGTTAGTAAGTCAGGATCAGATGCACAATTTCAATCAATATATTTTACGTGTCTATAGAGGGTATATGTGTTAAGAGTAGAGGGTAGAGGGGAGAGAGATAAAGGGTTTAAGGGTACATGGTATAAGGGTTAAGGGTTAAGGGTAGAGGGTAGAGGGTAGAGAGATAGAATTAGGGTTTAAGGGTAGAGGGTATAAGAGTGAAGGGTAGAGGGTAGAAGGGAGAGAGATAGGAGTGAGTAAATGAGAGAGAGGGAGAGGGGGTAGGAGGGAGAGAGGGAGAGAGAGAGAGAGGGTATAAGGGTTAAGGGTAGAGGGTAGAGGGGAGAGAGATAGAATTAGGGTTTGAGGGTAGAGGGTATTGTAAGAGAGGGGGACCTCTGCGTGCAAGACCCCAGGTCATGGAGGGTCAAGATGTGAGAGGCTGCCCTAACTTACTTCAATTAAGTGTAATGTAAGGGAATGCAAGGTGAGGGTGACGAGGACTATGAGGCCTCTCAATCACTCTGCGAACTTGAAATGAAGGAAGGGGCTAGGTGAGCTAGTTTTTGGGTCTAACATTTCACCTTAGGAAGCTCTCTGTCTAAGGACAAAAAAATGCGGTCTTTGGATGTCAGCGCGATGCACTAGCATCTCAAAAGTTTGCTAGTGTCTATATGGCCAGACAACAGTGAAGACGAGGTCAAACCAATAAAACTAGCTAACAACTCAGCTGACTAACTAAAGGGCTAGATTGATGTGATTAAGTAAATGAAATAGTCTCTAATATTATAAAGAAAATACCCAAGAGTGAAGAGAATAAGAAGGATCTCACCAAGGAATTCATTTGCTAGCTGATCCTTCGAGAAGCACATGTTCCTACACACAACAAGAGAGGAAAATGTTGGCTGGCTATATAGGGGTCTACCTCAATCAGACCACCGTTTAGGTGTTTCTACCTCCACGGACAACCAAGGAAATGAGATAAAGGAAATAATGTAGTAAAGAGCAAAGAAGCACTACAAAATAGTGTTATGCTACTCAGCCAAGTGATAGAGGAGAGGAGAGGGAAGCTTACCACCTCCACCAAGAGAACTCAAGGCTGCTTGGAGGAGACTATGAGAGTACTTGAGCCTGTGCTACAATGGCATGGTCCCAAAATTTCTCTACCAAAGTGATGGAGTGTTTCTTTGGTTGCAATGGAATGCTGGAATGCTTGGAGTGAGTGAAAGTGAGCTTGAGAGTGAAGTGAAGAAGCTTGTCAATGAAGTCCAAAAGCTAGAATGCATGTTGAAGGGATGAATTTGAAGGAGAAATGGAGAAAAATGGCCTTATTCGGGTCGGTCGACCAAAGGGGGTGTTACAACTTCACCTCCAATGAGAAGAGTAATGCCTTTGCAGGTTCAACCATAGGAATATGCCAGGGACGTAAGTGCGCCACATAGATGTATGTGTGCCGCGCAAGTGTCCCTGATAGAAATGCCTCCATCGATGCTCAAAAAAAGTGCCAAGTGGGATGCAAGCAGCAGGCTTAGGTGGAATTAAGCCTCCGAAATTGGTTTTCTATGGTGGATAAAGGAAAAAAAGGGGAAAAAAGGGATTTGCACATGGGGTGCAAATTCACTCTTATACATTTTTCCCACACTTTAGCGAGCACAAATATTGATGAGTGCTTGGTAAAGTAGATCAAGACAAAGTAGGGTTAGAAATTTATACCTGAACCGTCGAGGAAGTAGACCACGATTTGGAAAACCTAAAGGTGCAGGGAAAACAAAGGACTCCATAGCTACTCATAACTATGAAGTTGGAAAAACAAAGCATCCTATAGGCCTGCAGACTTGCAGGAGGCAACCCCCAAGATCTCTCACATGAAGGAAGCCCCGTGAAGTAAGTGCCTTACAGGTCTGCAAACCTGCAAGGAAGGTATCCCCTAAAAACTCTAGCATGAAGGAAACCCCAAGGAAGCGGACTCCGTAGAGTCAAGAAGCGGCCAAATAGGCAGGTAGGCGGACAGTCACACAGACCATTGATGATTCAGAAGTCTTTCAAAGGGGTCCCTCGGGAACCCTTCAAAAGGAGAGGGGTCCACTCAAGGGACACACTATTTGAAAGGTAAGGTCTAGTCAGGCTGCCCCCAAGGTAGACTCGAAGGTATGAAATGGGTCTAGTCGAGCTACCCCTGAGCTAGACGTGAAAAGGGGAATGGAATAATTCTAGTTGGGCTACCCTAGGCTAGATGCAAAGGAATCCATTCAAGGTAAATACTTTAAAAAAAGGTTCCTTTGGGAACTCGTCATGAAGAAAAAGGGGTCCACTCAAGGGACATAGTTCAAAAGTAGATGTTCTCTTCTCAGAGCGATCCCTCATCAAGGAATCCTTTCGAAAGATGTTCACTTCATCAAGGAATTCGAAAGGAAGGATATGCTCCCATGCGAGGGGAAGATTAAAGCCGTTCTCACTTCAGAGGAAGGTCTTCGAGTCCTTTCTTTATGAACCCGTGATGAAGGAAAGACGTTTCATTAGGGTTCCAAGTTGAGAATGCGATTCCAAAGAAAAGTTTGTGTAGATTTTCGAGAAAAGATTCATGGACAATGAATGCATTTTCTAAAAAATGGAATGTTAAAGAGAAGGAATTGTCACACATGAAAGGGACAACTCAAGCAAATAAGAGAGAAAGATAAAGGGATAACAAAAGAAAGAGAAAGATATAGAAAAACTGCACAAGGGGATATGGTTTAGCGAGGCCAGATCTTCCCAAGCTCATATTAATAGGTAACCACAATGCAAGGTGAACGATCACCAATCCCCAACCAGATCAAGAAGAATGCATGAAAAAAAAAAGTAAAAATAAAAAATTGGGTGAATATGGAAGGGAAGCCTAAATGCTCCCAATGCTTTGCATTTTCCCCAATTTATAATAAATCAAGCAGAAACATGGAAGAATGATAATACAAATAGAAGAAGGTTTATGACACAAAAACCACGCTTGTATCCAAGCACCAACAGGGGTGATGAGGGTCATCCAGGCACACATAGCATGAGCACGGGGGAACACATTAAAGCACACACACACATACACAAGATAAGGAAAAGGGGTCTCCTCCTAACATTGATCAGCTAAGAGGTTGTCCACTTCCCAATCCAAATCCTCATAAGAGGAAGGAGGATGAGCTTGTAATGGTGGGAAGTTAAGAGGAGGAACATCTGACCCCCCTGCAACAAGGGCTAAGGAAGAGGGCCCCTAGAGGTCCTCTCCACCGAGCTCTTGTGGTGTCAAAGTCAACGATTTCACGAAGATTGCTGACAGGGCTGAGACTTCATCCAAGGAATTAAACATGCACCCCACAAGGGCACCATGCCTAATTTCAACAGACAGGATAGGTTGTGCTTGAGGTTCACCACTAAGCTCATTGAATGACTCAAAAGTGGGGATAAACTTAGAGGAAGCTGGGACTGGTTCTATCAGGAAGACAAAAAAAGTCAACACGGGGCTGCCATGTGGAGAAGGAAGAGTCCTCTTACGTCCTTCGTTGCCAGAGCGACCATCCTCCATCTCTTGTTTTGTCAGAGGAGATGAACTCCCTACGGACGAAGCTAGAGGTGTGGAGGAAGAGGAAGAGAGAACTGTAACAGATACAACTGAAGTATTAATCATATCCACCCGCTTCGAGAAAGGATGGATATTTGAAACATACATCACTAAAGGAAACTCCATCGAGGAAGCGATGAGCACCTGTACCCGTTTAGGGTTAGGTGCGTTCGTACTGACAACAGAAGCCAAGAGCAATATAGGATGAAAATGGAGAGAAGCAAGAGAAAGGGAGGAAGAAGACGCTGTAGGAGACCCTGAAGTAGGGGAGATCATTTCTTCCTCCTTTGTGAGGCAGCCTGCTCAGCCAAGAGAGCCTTCCGTCGACACTTGCGCTTGCATGTGAGGTAGTTTCTACGACTCTTGGAGTTAGAGGTTGGGGTTTGCGAAGGGAAAAAAGGATCGTACTCAACCATAGGAATTTCCACTAAAATAATTTCTAGTGGAGGGACAGGTTCCTGCATGGGAGTAGGAGGAACAAGCGGGGGAGCGACAGGAGGAGTCGACTCGAGAACCTCAACAGCGGGCCTCTTTCCACTCACTGCCTTAGGAGTAGAAAGAGTAGGAGGCCGTGGATCAAATTCTCTACAAGAACCTTTCTTTCTGTTGTATAAATAATACCATGGTCTGGGGTATTCATTAGGGAGGTCCGTGATCTTGAGCTTTGGGCATACACCAAGTAGGAATCATCAGACTCAGTGGATAGCCGCCAGGCTAGCTCATCCAATAGTCTTCCCAAGAAGGGGGAGAGGACGAGGTAGACTGGGAGGAAGTAGCCTTCTCTTTACCTTTATGGGAAGGAGAGGGAGCCGGTGTGGACTTCTCCTTCCCTTTCAAGGAAGGGAGAGTAATCGATGTGGGCTTCTTCTTGTCTTCTCGAGAAGAGGAGGTGGCTGATTGTTCTGTCACAGGAAGGGTCAACTTTGGCTTCCCTTTGCCCTGAGTTTTATACTTCACATAGTTCTTGTAAAGTAGGTATGTTCTTGGAGGAAGCAGACCAACTAGGGAGGGCTAGAAGTGATCCAATGAGTATCCACCATGGGACACCAAGGGATGGCATCCAGTGTCATGCACTACGTGCACAACACCCTCATGGGAGAAATTTAAACACTTGTGAATAACAAAGGTGATTCCATTCATGGAGGCGAGCTAGGGTATGCCTAGCTTCAGCCTGAACAGATCTGACTCTGGGATAACATCAAAGACTATGTCGACAACCCTAGGTCCAACTAGGATGGACAAAGTGATCAAGGCATAAGGTTTAAGGTAGATACCATCGTGTGTACAGATGGTAGATTTGATTTCTTCATATTTTTCCTTTTGTAATGAATTCAATACTAATGTCTCCTTAGTGATAAAATTCACATGGCTTGCAGGGTCTAGCAAGACTCCTGTCACAATGTTACCATTGACACGAGCATGAATGTAGAGAGGTGAAGGTTTATTGTTTAAGGGTAAATCCTATGATGTAAATGTAATGTCTGGTGAACTGGGTGAGGGTGGAATAGTGGAAGTTACTGTGACCATATTGACATAGGCCTTGGGTTGGGTAACCGAATCAATGGGATCAATAATCATGTTAGCAGAGTGTGATGGAAATAGATCAGTGTATATCTATAATTCACTATTAGCCTTCACCACTGATTTGTTAGCATTCTGTTTATTCCCATCAAGACAAATGGTACTATCCTTGATGTGGTCTTGTATTTCATGATGCAACTGCATACAATGTTCGGTATCATGTCCATTAACACGATGGTACCGGAAATAAATTCTCCCATCATACCAATTAGGGCAGGGTTCTTTAATAGGATTAGGAGCCAGAAAAATTATGATCTTATCCTTCAACAACTTTTGTAAGATGGAGGTATAAGATTCTGATAACTTTGTGAAATTTCGGTTACATTTGAGGCCGTTATCATCAACAATGGCTACTAAATTTGCAACGGCCTTACCTTTCCCAGAGATTGATACAATGGATTTTCCCTCAGAATGAGAGTGTGAGGAGGATCCCTTGAATTGAACAACTGTCTGTTGGTACTCTCATAAGGCTGCACACAAGTGCGCAAAAGAAGGGTATTTCATAAGGGAAAACTTCTCTTGCTAAGGCCTTTGTAAGTTCCCTATGAATACCTTCTGTACATTAGAATCAAGCAGTTGATATGAGATTTGTGAAAGGAGCACTTGGTAATGCGCTATGAAGTCAGTGATTTTTTCATTTTCTCCTTGTTTACATCGGACGAGATCTGAAAAGGTCATCTTTAGCTCGATGTTCACTTGGAACTGTCTAAGGAACTAATTTTCAAGTTGATCAAATGAGAAAATAGAGTTGTTGGGCAAGGAAAAGTACCACTTGAGCACTGTGTCCTTGAGGGATTGGGGAAATAGTTTAGCCATCAACGCATCGTGATGGAAGAAGTTAATGCACAGGGAGTTAAAGACAAGCACATGTGTCTGCAAATCTCCCTTACCTCCATACTTCTCAAATTTAGGGATCTCCATTCCTTGAGGGAAAGGAGTGATCAAGATGGCAACTGATAATGGGCTATGTCGAAAGAAGGGCTAGAAGATAGGCTGGGCAGAGGCTTGGGAAGACTTGCCAACTAGCTCTGCATCTTACCCATATTCTGAAGAAGAGTGTTCAAAATAGGGTCATTAGAAGATAGAGGGCCAGGGGACCTCCTCCAGAACCACAACTAAGGCCTCCTCCAGAGCCACCATCGGTGTGACCTTTGCCAGAACCACCACCAGAGCCACTACCACTAGTAGGGCCTCTGCTAGAACCACCACCGTGACCTCCACCGGAACCACCTCCACCAACACCTTCTCCGCTATTGAATCCACCACCACTACCAAAGTCCCCACCACTCATCCTGCTGAAGCCTCCACTACTAGAGGTGATAGGAGGGGTGAAGCTAAAGCCCAAGGGGACCCTATTAACCTTGATAGTTTTAGGTTGTTAAGAGGTGGAAGGGATACTGATAGAAGAGACTGCGTCAGACATATAAAAGGATGTGGGCAATATTGATACTCCTAACTATCCTTCACATTCTTCGAAAGTGACTCCTTGTGCGAAGCTAGGGTTGTTCAATACCTGTTCAATCTTTACTCATCATATGTTTTAATTCACTGACAACCCGAGTGGCTCAAGCCATTTTTGGGTTTCTTTCCAAGTAGTTTTCTAAGTTTCCCAATCCCTTAGTAAGGGTGGCAATGTATTATGTAGGAATTTGAATTGCCTCATACTCATCCACCGATGATGGCATAGGAGACGCAGGGGGAGTGGGAACGTGATCGGTTTCATCAGCAAATCCCATCTCGTTCCTTGACAATTGCTCTTGTGCAATGAAACTAACGGCAAGAGAAGAGAAGAGACCCGTAGAGAGACCAATCGAGACCTTCATCCTTTCCATCAGGAGGTGTCGTATACTTCTCCTAACGATATACCCAGAAGTTGTGGACTGGGTCATGATGCTCATAAACTTTCACAACACTCAGGAACACAATAGTCACAAAGTATACGAGAGAGATCTTAACACCAACAGATGAACGAACGTTGGTTCATGTTGGGTTCACCAAAAATGTAAGAGAGGGGGACTACCACGTGCAAGACCCCAGGTCATGGAGGGTCAAGATGTGAGAGGCTGCCCTAACTTACCTCAACTAAGTGTAATGTAAGGGAATGCAAGGTGAGAGTGACGAGGACCGTTAGGCCTCTCAATCACTCTATAGACCCGAAATGAAGGGGCTAGGTGAACTAGTTTTTAGGTCTAACACTTTGCCTCAGGAAGCTCTCTATCTGAGGATGAAAGTGTGGTCTCTGGATGTCAACGCATCACATTGGCGTATCAAAAGTGTGCTAGTGTTTGTACGTCTAGACAATAGTGAAGACGAGGTCAAACCAATAAAACTAGCTAATGACTTAGCTGACTAACTAGAGGGCCAAAATGATGTGATTAAGTAAATGAAATACTCTCTAATATTATAAAGAAAATACACAAGAGTGAGAGAGAATAAGGAGGATCTCACCAAGGAATTTGTTAGCCAATTGATCCTTCAAGAGGCACATGCTCCTACACACAACAAGAGAGGAAAATGTTGGGTGGCTGTATAGGGGTCTACCTCAATTAGATCCCCATTTAGGTGTTTCCACCTCCATGGATAGCCAAGGAAATGAGATAAAGGAAATAATGTAGTAACGAGAAAAGAAGCACTACAAAACAGTGTTATGATACTCAACCAAGTGATAGAGGAGAGGAGATGGAAGCTTACCACCTCCACCAAGAGCACTCCAAAGTACTTGGGGGAGAATATGAGAATAATCGAGCCTCTGCTGCAATGGCGTGGTCCCAAACTTACTCTACTGAAGTGATGGAGTGTTGCTTTGGTTGCAATGGAATGATTGAATGCTTGGAGTGAGTAAAAGTGAGCTTGAGAGTGAAGTGAAGAAGCTTGTCAATGAAGTCTAGAAGCTAGAATGCATGTTGAAGGGATGAATTTGAAGGAGGAATGGAGAAAAATGACCATATTTGGGTCGGTCAGCCGAAGGGGGTGTTACAACTTCACCTCCAATGAGAAGAGTAACTCCTCTGTAGGTTCAGTTGTAGGAATATGCTAGGTACATAAGCACGCTATGTAGATGTCTACACGCCGCATGGGTGTCCTCGACAGAAATGCCTCCACTGATACTTAAAATAGTTTCCAAGTGGGATTCAAGCAATGGGCTTAGGTGGAATTAAGCCTCTGAACTTGATTTTCTAAGGTGGATAAAGGAAAAAAAGGGGATTTTCACATGGGATGAAAATTCACTCTTATATAGGTATAAGGGTTAAGGGTAGAGGGTAGAGGGGTGAGAGATAGGAGTGAATGAGTGAGAGAGGGAGTTGAGAGAAGGAGAGGGGGTAGGAGGGAGAGAGAGAGAGAGAGAGAGAGAGAGAGAGTAAGGGTTAAGGGTTAAGGGTAGAGGGTAGAGGGGAGAGAGATAGGAGTGAGAGTGAGAGAGAGGGAGAGGGGTAGAAGGGAGAGAAGATAGAGAGAGAGAGGATAGAGGGTATAAGGGTTAAGGGTAGAGGGTAGGAGAGAGATAGAATTAGGGTTTAAGGGTTAAGGTTAGAGGGTGAGGGAGAGATAGGAGGAGGAGGAGAGAGAGGGAGAGGGGGGAGAGAGAGAGAGAGAGAGAGAGAGAGAGAGAGAGAGAGAGAGAGAGAGAGAGAGTTTAAGGCTTTAGAGGGGAGAGAGATAGGAGTGACTGAGTGACAAAGAGGGAGTTGAGAGAGGGAGAGGGGGTAGGAGGGAGAGACCAAGAGAGGGAGGGAGGGAGTGGGAGCGAGAGAGAGGGTATAAGGGTTAAGGGTAGAGCGTAGAGGGAAGAGAGATAGAATTAGGGTTTAAGGGTTGAGGGTATAAGGGTTAAGGGTACAGGGTAGAGGGGAGAGAGATAGGAGTGAGTGAGGGTATAAGGGTTAAGGGTAGAGAGTAGAGGGGAGAGAGATAGAATTAGGTTATAAGGGTAGAGGGGAGAGAGATAGAGTTAGGGTATAGACAAAGAGAGGAAAAAAATCTATTAAAAAACCAACTTTCTCATAATGCGAGTGTGTTTTGAAGTAGAGACATGGCCATTTTTAGGAAGAAATAACACGCTCGTGTTATAATGTGAGCACATTATAACACGAGTGCATTTTGTCTTGCTCTAAAAATGGTCAAAAACTCAATATACCCATGATCTCAAGGTCCACATTCTGCATATTCTCCTGGTTTTGTACGTGCTCTGACAAAAAGTAGCTTTTTGATGATATTGTGAAGTGTGCATGCATGTTTTTCACATTCCACCACCTTTTTCATGATCCTTCCACCACCTTTGCATGAAATTGTAGAGTTTTCACGTTGAAAGACATATAATATCAATTCAAGTTTGAATTCTAGTGAAAACTGATATACAATTGAAGTTTGGAGGGGAACAAGCTTTTGAAAAAGTCAAATTGTTGAGGAGTTTGAAGAAAGAAGAAGCTAAGGCTACATAATTGGGTAGAACTCCTCCATTTGAAACTCTAGTTTTTAAGGTATGAATTCTTTACACATTTTCTTTCATTCTATTATGGCTTGCTTTCATTTTGTTATTATGCATATTCCATGTTGATCATTGTTTGTTTGTCATTATAACCTTAGGTTGTCAGTGCACATTTTAAATTACACAATTCTATACACTTTCCAATGACATTCTTAAACCACATCTCTTTGAGGGATTTTGTAATCTCTTAACAATTGACTTACCTTGTGTATGCTTCCACATTTTGTATACACATATATATGACATATGTTTTAAATAAAATAAAACATCATTTCTCAATCATTTATTATGGATGTGCATACCACTTTCTGAAGCTTTCATTGAGGTATTTTGTCAAAAAATTATACCAAGAAGCTGATTGCCTTGTCGATGCTACCAAATTTTCCATACATGTCTAATAAATTGGAATATACTCCTCCCACATTGATAGATCTTAGAAATTATTTTGGTTTTCATCCCTATTTCTAAATTTACCTCATCAATAAACCTACCTCATCACTTTTAGTTGTGATATATTTTAAACATTTCCTTGATTAGTCTACCTACAAGGGATTCTAACCCTTCTCTCCACTATTACAAGACTCTTTATTCAAGGCTAAGTTAGCAACATGGGGAAAGGTGCAACCTATCTTGCAATCATGGCTCAAAATGGAAGCATGGAAAGAGCATTTGAATTGTGATGCAACTAGGGGAGGTCCTGCAACATAACTCAACACAAAAAATCAACCAACAACAACAATTCACAAGCCACAATTCTCAAAACTCTTCACTTTTCACCAAATCAACACTCTTCCTTGTAGCATTTCCAACTCATTCAATCAGGTATTTCTTCTCGATAAGATTCTTTCAGACCAAGAATTAAACCTTTTCAAGGACCCTTCAGGGTATAAAATCACATGCCAACAAACCACTATTGGTTACTTTGTAATGACTTTCTCAAATCAAGCCTTCTACGCCAACTAGGCCTCAAATTAATCCACTTTAACAAATAAACTTATCTTGAAACTTGAACAAAACCTCCAAACACATGTGGATAGAAATTTATATGTATTCAAACCAAATAATTCACAATTAGTTCTCAGAAATTCATCCACCAAGATGCCAAAACCAAAAACCCTCTTTTTAAGCCAAACAACCTAGGGCTTATTGGAAAACACACTTCCCAACCTTATTAAAAAATTCCACCACCTCAAACTAGTCTAAAATGCCTTGCAAAAACTCAATTCAACAATACACAATGCTTCCCTAACATAATACTCACTTTAGCCTGTTAAAACCTCTCAAATTCACATGGAAAACACCAAATTTCACTCTAGGGCTTGATGCCCAACTCAACTCTTGACCTCCCTTGTACTTTGCCAACATTCCCATGTTGGTGTAATTAATATTTAATTACACTTTACATAAGTTTACTTAGGTAATTATTTAATTCCTAGGTTAATTAGTTTTCATCCTTATCTTGTTGAGCTATCTTGTTGCTCAAGATAAGATTAGGGTTATGCATCTTTGTTTTTATAAAGCAAATCATTATCATGTAATTAATGAATTCTCAAATAATATTATGTTGCAGATTCTTTTGAAACCTCTCTGCTTTTTCTGATTTTCTCTTCTATGGAAGGTCTTTTCGGTTTGCAAATTTGATCTTGGTTTCGAACATGGTATTAGAGTGTTGATTTGCAGCCCCTTCTCAGATTTTTGAGAAAATCATTGCAGGGTTCGTTCGAGATTCCTCAAGGGTATCATGCCTTGAGTTCATCTATGAGGCATTTTGGATCAGATAGGGCTTCACCATTGGATTTAGAGTGCTGGAAAAACTCAGGATTGGCTTTTGTTTTGTAGATTTTGGCCATCGTTTGCCAGATCTGTGAGGGTTTCAAGCTGGGAGATTGTTTGCAAGTTCTGGGGGTAGCCAAATTTTTGGAGCAGTTTGAGCACAAACGGAGGTCACCATTGTGTTCACAGCGGCCAAAAACCATAAGAACGCCCTTCGTTTCATCAATTTCTGAGCAGTTGGTCTGGAAGGCAAAAAAATTTTAATTGAGGGGCCGTACGACCTCCCCAGCACACCTTTCGATGCACGAAAATAAAAAAAAATATAAAAAATGTGTTTTTCAGAATCCGTGCCAGTGCTCTTTGTATAAATCAATCTTGCCACCCAGTGGCCACCGAACAGCCATCGGTCCGCTGCTGCCACTGGTGGAACCGCCCATCTCCTCCACCGGCCAGTGCCAGCCCCCACGGGCTCCGTTCGCTCTCCCTGATCACATGGAGGACCGGGGGCCATACGCTCTGCCCCCACGGGCCCTTCTGCATCGGTTGTGACCATATGGAGATCCAAGAACGAGATCTAGCCCCCAGTTGGCTCGAGCCCCCAGGCCTGTTCATATGGAGGACTGGGGACCTGCGCCCACCTCAATCTCCCAGCGAAAGAATATTTCAGGATGTAGAGAGCATATTTCGGTAGGCGCACAGAATATACCGGTGACTGTGCACATTATTCTGATGACCAAAATTTTTTTTACGGTAGGGAGGTGATTTTTTGCCCCGACTGCCAGATGGCCTTCAATTTTAAGTTGGTGAAGTACTGACGTCAGTGGCCGTATGACGCTCTTTGCCCCCACCTAGCCCTAAATTTTTCTAAAGGAGTAGTTTTTTTCTTTTGGTCATAACTTGGGAATACAGTATCGAAATTGGGAAAACAAGATATTGCTGGAAAGCTGGTTCTGAGCACTTTCCAGTGGTTCTATTTATTTTTTAGTATTTTTCTATTTATGTGCATTTATTTCTGTTTGAAGTCAGATGTTTATTTTGGACTTCCGAGCTCATAAATTTTTGCCACGATCTCCAATTTTCGTCTTCTTTGCGGCGTTCGAAAGGTATTGAGGAGCTCTATCTTGCTATCCATGCACTTTTTTCTGTATCTGTCCCAAGTTTTTTGTTATTCTATATTTTTCTCGATGGGTGTTTTGGAGATTACTTGATGTTTTGGCAGTTGGAAAGGTGAAACTTGAACATTTGTACATCATTTCAGTACCACTTCATCATATTTTCTGTTTATGCACATTTAGGATGCTCTCCTTTTACAATCGTTAGGTTATTGTAATAAACAAACTGAGATTAAGTTCCATTTAAGGGGGTTTCTTGCATAATAAATCTGATTAGAGTGTAGTTTTCACTTTGATCTCCATATCCATCTTGATTTGTTGGCAACTCGCATGAGTTCATTGGGTTTCTTAGTTGCTTTTGGCGAAATTTTTGCTATTGCTTGACACATATTGGATTCATTGGTTCACACTTTAGATTGAGAGCCTATGGTTAATGATCCACATTGGATCCATCTCAGTTTGAGGGCCATGTTTTTATGGTTAGTGTTCCAGAGTCTTTTTTGGTACTCCTTCCCATGGAAGAGTTTCAGTCACAGGTTGTCATCAACATCGAGGTACATGGCTTCCAGATTCTGTCATCATTTCATCTACTATTGCTTCATAGATTCTAGGGTTGTTCCATTTTGTGAGTTTTCCAGTGTTTCGTGGCATCGGGTCTGCTGTCACATTATCATGATTCCGGTTTTGGTTTCAGTTGTAGATAGAAGTATCTTTCCTTGCTTGTCAGATTGCGGTTCTAGTGTTACTCCATAGTGTTCTTCCAGTACTTCTTTGCAACAGTCATCCCATTGTAGGGGGTTTTGTACCACTGGGTTTTCCTTCTCTACCTCATCATTGCATTTGTAAATGAGTACCTGATTAGGCCTTGTTTCTGGGACTCATATTTGCATAATAATCTGCTTCTCCCTAAGTTGCACTTATTGGGGGGTGTTGGTGTAATTAATATTTAATTACACTTTACATAAGTTTACTTAGGTAATTATTTAATTCCTAGGTTAATTAGTTGTCATATTTATCTTGTTGAGCTATCTTGTTGCTCAAGATAAGATTAAGGTTATGCATCTTTTCTTTTATAAAGCAAATTATCATCATGTAATTAATGAATTCTCGAATAATATTATGTTGCACATTCTTTTGCAACCTCTCTGCTTTTTCTGATTTTCTCTTCTGTGGAAGGTCTTTTCGGTTTGCAAATCCAATCTTGGTTTCTAACATCCCACACCTTTTTAGAGAGTGAGCTAGCTTGACAAATCATTGTGAGACCCCATTTCTATGAGGCATACACTACCCCTACCTTCTCAACCCAACCACATTGACAAGCTAGTGAGTGAGATAGCTTGCCAACACTCCACTAGCTTGCCAATGTGGTAGGGTTGAGAAGGTAGGGGAAACATATGCCTCATAGAAATGGAGTCTCACGGTGATATACTATCACCGTGAGACTCCATTTCTATGAGGCATACTATCACCATGAGACTCCATTTGTATGAGGCATATGTTGCCCCTACCTTCTCAACCATACCGCATTAGCAAGCTAGTGAGTGAGTTAGCTTGCCAATGCTCCACTTTAAAAATACCAACAAAACTTCAAAAATACCAACAACGCTTTAAAAATACCCTGCACAAACTCAAACAACCATTACATGGAAGGTTCCTTCAATATTTCATCAAAACCCTTCTTTAACACCCCATTTACACAAGGAAAACAATGTAATTCTACCCTAGGGAATCACCCAATTTCAAACAACTTACTTCCTTTGCCTTTAGGACCATGTGGACACCCTACTTCATTGGTAGGTTAGTGAGTGAGCTGGCTTGACAATGCTCCACTAGCTTTCGAAGGAATTTGAATTCACATGCCTTTTCCATGCTTCCATTTTGATCCTATCTTGTAATCATGGCATGCCCCTGCACCACCTTTGTCTATGCTAGAAATAATTTTGTACATGATGATTGTAAGTATTTTTAGTGAAGCCTTGAATGACATATATTTCATTTCTTTGAATGGATACATTGTTTAGGAGCTAATATTCATCTCATTACCATGCTATAAGTAAAATTATCTGCCATGCCGAAGAAATGAACAAAGAAAAAACTAGCTAACGAAGAGTATGAAACCTTCAAAGAAAAGGAGAGAGAACAGGTGGCGAAATATCGTGAAAAGAAGAAGTTGGATACTATTGATGAAAACAAGCCAATTGAAGAGGAACCTCAATCATAAAAAAGAGAATAGGAGTTGGAAGCACAAAGGGCATGAGTGTGAAAGCGTCGTGGTAGGACAGATTCAAATACCATAGTTAAAGACACTCCATCTATCACAAGTGAATACAAAGGGACACCATTAAGCACAAGCGAATATGGAGGGACACTATCTACTGCAAGTGAATATGGAGGGACACCATCTACCGCAAGTGAATATGGTTGGACACCATCCATTGCATCTCAAGTTTAGAGTACATCATCACTCAGATTTGATGAAGAAGGTATGCCATCATCCCCACGTGAACCTCAAGGTATGTCTTCTACTCCACCCTCGATCGAAGGTACGCAATCTAGCCCACCTCAATTAAATATTGATAAAATTCCTAATGTTGAGATGTATGTACCTAGGAGAACACCACTTAGAATTTTACATTGAAATCCAAAGTATCTGATTAATATTGATGAGGATATTTTGCAGCACATGGAAGGTAAGATTTCGACACGCTCTTGTAGAAGATATGCTGATAAGATTTGGAATTTCTTCTTTGAAAGGCTAAATGAGACCGCAAGATGTCAACTATTTGTTGAAATGATGCAGAGTATAAAGCATAGAAACATCATGAAGACTCTTGGATTGAGAACATCGAATGCATCAAGTGAAAATACTACTATGAAGAATCTAATGGATGCTTATGAGAGTGTGGGTAAGACCTCATGCTCAAAGGATAGTAATGTCATGCAATGTGTCATTACATTGACTTTGGTAAGCAGTCAAACAAAGAGAGCTCATCTCATTAGAAATATGAGTGAACAAATGAGAATTAGTAGAAATTTTTTATCAAAATCCGTTCAAAGGAAGAAAATAATTGAGGGAACTGATTCAAATGAATTATGGGAATTCTTGAGGAGACTGCCATGAAAAGATAAAAAAGTTGTTGAAGCATTGAGAACACTAATTGAAGAGTATTGGAAGAATAACACAAGGCCATCTCTAAATCAAAGGGATGTGTTAAGAAGGAGAATTGGTAGTCGGAACTATGAGCCACATCCAAAGCATTTTTTGGATACGACTCAAACCCAAATTTTTCATAAATTTTAAAAGGATTATCCTCAAATTAGTATTTGTCAAAGATTTTTTGAAATGCTTAAACCTTTCTATGTCAAGATAAATAAGACACACACTACTTGTTGTTGTAGACTACATATTGAATTCTCTAACCATTATGATGTTTATCATACTAACAATGTTTTGTAGGATTGTGGCATAGAAGCTCCACCAAAATCTTCAAGAGAGTTCTTATCAAAAATTTTATGTGAAATAGAGGATGGCCAAATATTCTACAGGACAACATGCTTGGATGGTTCATGCAAACTTTGTGGTGGCTTACAATGTATGCCAATATGTCAACATATGGAAAGCACATATGAGGTGGGACAAAAACTAGTAGAGTTCGAGAAGTATAAAACAATGGCATATGCTACAAAAGATGGGTCTCAAGAAAAAAGGTGTAATTTGGTTATTCAAAAGATTCCAGTGTATCAGTTTATGTCCATGTTTTGTGACAATATAGTTTATGATTATGTAAGGAATACCCATAGAGCCCAATGGTTGGACACACAATTCAAGCTATGCAAGGACACCTTTCCAGTTGGAAACATAGTATCAGTGATTGAATTTGTAGAGAAATAAACTCTATAGCCACAACGTGAGGTGTAGTCACATTATTACAAATCCACACATGTTTCGATATTTGTGCAGATAGCATTCATTCATGCAACTGATAGTATAGATGACTAAAGGAAGGTATTGAGGGAGAATCACTTTTATATTAGTGATGATCGCAAACATTCTCCAAAGTTTGTGAAAGGTTGCTTCAAGATGTTCTATAGTGATTTGGCTTAGAGGGGCATAGCATACAGTCGACATATAATATGGCTGGATAACTGTGCAACACAGTTCAAGAACTCATGCATGTTCTACTGGTTGAGCAGGATGCATGTCATTACAGGTGTACAACATATGTGGAACTTTTGTGAGGCTGGGCATGGAAAGGGGGAGCATGATGGTGCAGGAGCATGCGTGACAAGAGCATTAGCATGAGAAGAGTTAAAGTATAAAGAAAGTGAAAAGTTGACATATGCAAGATGAATCATCGAGTGGTGTAATGCTTCGATGGGTCTAGGTAATGAAGGTACGTCTTCAATTCATAGATTTTTTTGGTTGATGAATGATACTAACATTGCACCATATGAGGATTGTTGTACACTAACAAGATATAATGAGATACACTCTTTCCTTAGCTCAAATGCAGGTTCATGGAGTATTGATACACAGAAGATGGCATGCTTTTGTTCTTCATGTACAATGCAAGCCTAGAATGATTGCGAGTTAGGGGAGTGGGTTGACAAATGGTTGACAAGTTATCTTAGCCCACTTCACATGTATCGCCCTTCGACGACATTGGAACTAACACAAATGGAATCATTGGTTGACTTTGATCATGTATCAGATCTAGTTCAACTAAGTAATATATCTGCTTGCTTAGTTTTTGAAATTCCATATTGTTATCTTACTTTGTATTGTATTCGTAATGTTGACTAATTTCAAGAGATTTGCTGCACATATCAATGCAGGGCATGTTTATGTAATTATTTCAGATGAAGACAATGAAGAGGGAACATACTATTACTTGTGTTATTATGTTGGGGCCAAAAAGAAATTGGAGGCCCCAGTTATAGATGGAGAAAACATCAAATACCGTACAAGCTCAGTTGTTGTTACTAGAACATGGCTTAGAAGGTACCCACATAAGAGTGTTAAACATTGGCTATTTTAGGACTTTGACACACATTGTAAGATTCTTCATTACTCGAACCTTGTCATGGAATCCAATGTTCATTTGACCAAATATGGGGTAGACCTTTGAACAAGGTCTTGTGGAAGGTTTGTGAGTTTGACCATGAGACAATACTTGACACAATAAAGAGTAGAGCAGACCCGAATGGTTCGTTGGACTAATTTGTAAGTATGCACATTAGTTCTTATTAATTTATACTTGTATGCACATTAATTTAGTTGATGCAACATCCTTATTTTGATGATCTTGACAAATCTCAGTTAGAAAAAAATGCAGCATCCTTATTTTGATGATCTTGACAAATCTCAATTATGATTTTAAGCCATTACAAAAGTGCGTGTAAAGCTTGGTGAGGAAAATTCAAGTTATTCATTTGAAGTTAACCTTATCATGAGCACCTATGATGTAGACATTATAGGGGAATCTCAAATTTCACGTTATTCTATTCATGAGAGGTGTTGTGTGCAATAGGTTTCTTGGAACTCCCAGTGAAGATGTATGACTAGGAGTGACTAAGTTGAGAGACTGGTATGCCTATCTATAAGTGCCTTCTATCTATTTTCATTTCATTTCCATTTTGGATGCTCTTTCTTTTTGTTCTTTTACTTTGCATAGTTGTAAGTAAACTACTAAAAAATGATTGGTCTCTTGTTGCAGAAAATGATGATTTATGAGCCATCAAAGAGAATCTCAGCCAAAAAGAAATGCAACATCCTTATTTTGATGATCTTGACAAATCTCAATTCTGATTTGAAGCCTTTATAAAAGAGTGTGTGAAGATTAGCAGGGGAATCTCAAGTTACTCAATTGAAGTTAACCTTATAATGAGCACCTATGATTTAGACATTAAAAGAGAACCTTGAATGTATGAGTGACATTGTAAAAGATCTGTGAGAACAAAGTACCTAAAACATTGTAATGAGATTTACTCAAATATTGAAATTTTGGAGTTCATGTTTGGTGTAGGAGCACCTTGTTCTCTAAATGCCTTCAATAGAAAAATTTGCAACACTTGAATTTTCAAATGTAAACAATGTGAAAAAGGTCATGTGAAGGTCATATGTAATGTATCATAGTCTCAAACAAGTCATTAGGTGATTAGAGAAGTGATATTGCACAAAAGTTGCCATTTGGTGTAAAAATGAAAAACTTGCATTAGTTGCACAATTGAAAAATTATAGAAGATGAAGAGTCCTCTTGTTAGAAAGGGTAGTTAGTCGATGTAAGATGTAGGGGAAACATTCATAACTAATTGGAATAGCTATATAAAGCATTGTAAAGGCATGGAAAAGAGAAGAACTTGTATTCTTGAAGAAACTAGTAAATAAAGGATGATGTTTTATGTATTTGCAACACTTTTCCTTTTTTGTTTCAACCTTCTGTAGATTGTACAACACCTTATACTTTGTTTGTTGATTAGTTTTCTTTAGAGAAAGGAGTTAGGTAACTTTTGAAAGTATTTTGAAGTCTTTTAACTCATATTTGAGGAAATAACAACAATTTTATCATAACTAGTTTGTAACCCTTAAAATAGGGTTTTGAGAGTCTATTAAGTGATAACTAGTCCTAATTTACAAAGGAACATACCTTTAAACATTCAACAACCCCCTGAACTTGATGGGGAAAAAATTCTCATGTATCCAAACCCTCAAATTTGCAATTTCTCTCAGGAGAAACTCACTCCACCATGCCAAACCACAAAAACCTTATTTTATGCTAGTATGAGGAGGGTTTATTGAAAGGAATGGTTCCACACCTTAACACAACATGCCACCGATTTAGACCTTCTTAAAATCACTTGCACAAAATCAAAAGATAATCACCCAACCTCTACATGCAATAATTTATCAAACCTTTGGGTGAAACCTCATTTTTCATCCCCTTTTCCATCAAAATCTACAGGGACAACAATACAAACTCCATAGAACTTGATAAAATTGGAAGATTTGAAGGTTTTGAGACTTGATACACTACTGCCCTCAGTTATTTTATGGTTTGGAGTTGATTTCTTGATAGTTGTTGGCTCGATCCCTTAAGGGTCCAAATTGCAAAAGGATAGTAATATTTGATGGGGTACTACTCGAAAACTGTGGTGCCTATGAAATATTTGTCTAAGCCTACGAGATCATGTTGGGCCCCTCTACAATAACCTCTGTCAGTTTTTGTTATCTCAGAGTGGTTTTCCTGTGGTGTCCAGTTTTCACTTGATGGAAAAAGTGTCAAATGCAAGCAATACAAAGTTGGAAAGTGGCACAACTTTTGTTCTACAACTCGTGTGACCAAAAAAACTATTCCAATGTGCCTAAATAGGTATATTTATGCTAGGAATGGTCCTCTTTCACACCCAAACACACAGAATCACTCTGAGCTACGTTCAACCAGAACGATCCCTTAAGAGTCCAAAGTGCAAAATGGCTGCAAACTTCAACATGTTACTTGTATACCGTGATGCTTAGAAACTTCTCATATGATCCTATGGGATTGCGTTGGACCCGTCTACAAAAAACTCTCTTAGTTTTTGCTATCTTGGAGTGGTTTTCCCGTGGTGGCGGATTTTCATTTGGGAAAAAAGTTGTCAAATGCAAGTAGTTGAAAGTTGCAAAGTGGTGCAACTTTCGTTCTGCAACTTGTGTGATCAAACAAACTATTCCAATGAATTATAATATGTATGTTTATGCTAGGCATGGTCCTCTTTCGCACCCAAACACAATCGCTCCGAGCTACGTTCAACCAGATTGATCCCTTAAGAGTCCAAAGTGTAAAATGGTGCAAACTTCAGCATGCTGTTACTCGGATACCGTGATGATTAAAAAATTATTTTTTGATCCTATGGGATCATGTTGGGTCCCTCTACAAAAACCTCTTTCAATTTTCACTATCTCAGAGTGGTTTTCCCGTGGTGGAGGATTTTCACTTGATGGAAAAAGTGTCAAATGCAAGCAGTGCAAAGTGGTGCAAATTTTGTTTTGCAACTCGTGTGACCAAATGGACTATTCCAATGCATTCAAATAGGTATGTTTATGCTAGGAATGGTCCTCTTTTACACCCAAACATGCGAAATCGCTCCGAGCTACGTTCAACCAGATCGATCCCTTAAGAGTCCAAAGTGCAAAATGGCTGCAAACTTCAACACGCTATTACTCGAATACCGTGATGCTTAGAAACCTCTCGTTTGATCCTGTGAGATTGCATTGGGCCCCTCTACAAAAATGATTCTCAGTTTTTTCTATCCTGAAGTGGTTTTCCCGTGGTGATAGATTTTCACTTGGAGAAAAAGTTGTCAAATGCAAGTAGTTGAAAGTTACAAAGTGGTGCAACTTTTGTTATGCAACTCATGTGACTAAATGGACTATTCCAATATGTTTGAATAGGTATTTTTATGCTATGCATGGTCCTCTTTCGCACCCAAACACGCGGAATCACTTTGAGCTACGTTCAACCAGATCGATCCCTTAAGAGTCCAAAGTGCAAAATGATTGCAAACTTCAACATGTTATTACTCAGATACCGTGATGCTTAGAAACTTCTCGACTAATCCTATAGAATTATGTTGAGACCCTCTACAATAACCTCTCTCGGTTTTTGCTATCTTGGAGGAATTTTCCAGTGGTGGCGAATTTTCACTTGGGGAAAAAGTTGTCAAATGCAAGTAGTTGAAAGTTGCGAAGTGGTGCAACTTTCATTCTGCAACTCGTGTGACCAAAAAAATTGTTTGAACACATCTAGATGGGTATGTTTATGCTAGGAATGGTCTTCTTTCACACCCAAACATGCAGAATCGCTTTGAGCTATGTTCAACTAGCTTGATCCCTTAAGGGTCCAAAGTGCAAAAGGGAAGCAAACTTTGATGGGCTATTCCTTAGAAATCGTGATGCTTACAAACTCTTCATCTGAGCCTACAGGATCATGTTGGGCCCCTCTACAATAACCTCTCTCAGTTTTTGTTATCTCAGAGTCATTTTCCTGTGGTGTCCTATTTTCACTTGATGGAAAAAGTGTCAAATGCAAGTAGTGTAAAGTTGCAAAGTGGTGCAACTTTCATTTTGCATTCGTGTGACCAAAAAAAATGCTCCAACACATCCCGATAGGTAGATTTACACTAGGCATGGTCCTCTTTCACACCCAAACACGCAGAATTTCTCCAAGCTACGTTCAACCTACTTGATCCCTTATGATGGCATGCAAAACAATTGAAAAGAGAAACATACACATGACAGTTGAGAAGTCCAAGTTTTCCACACAAAAAATGTATGATCATTGGTGCAGAGCACCTTGTTCCTCCATTTGATGAAGAAGGTCTAGTTCAGTAATTTTAGTCATTATAATGTCAAATAAGGCCATGATAGGCCATTTTGTAATCTTTCTTTTAGTTTTTAGTTAGTGTGGGGTCATTTGAGTCAATTATGTAAGTATGATAGGGAGTATGAATAAGAAAATAAAATTGGTAAAGGCATTGGAAGAGATTACTAATGCTGCCCCTATTGAAAATTCAGAATTTAGGCCTTAAAAGCAAGGCTAGATGAGGTGAAAAGAAGAAATTGCTTGAGAATAAGTTAGAATAGGTTGGAAAATAGGGCAAGGTTGTGGAGTTTGAGGTGTTCAAACCATCTGCAAGGAAAAGGGAGGTCAAAATTGTGTTATGGCATGATTCCCTAGTTGGGAAAAGAGGGGTTTTGAATGAAAAAGAGAGGTTTGAGGGAGTAAAAGTGGGTAAAGTTATGGGGTAGCATAATTTGGTAGTCAGTTAAGTTTGTGCAGGAAGAATGAAGATTTTTGGAAAAGGTTTTTTGGTTGTATGATGTCTGGATATGGGGTTTTCAATAAACCCTAGTGAAATTTGAGAAAAGTGAGGGTTTAGAGGATAGTGGGGTTAGAGGGCCAATCACGCCCTAAGAATTGTCGATTTTATGGATTTGCAAACTGGTAAATGATGTCCAATGGTGTTTTGCAATTGGAAGAGTGATTGAGAGGGTGTTGCTTTGTTAAATAGACCTATTTGGGGGTCTAGGACAACATTGAGTCCATTTCTTATTTGTATTATAAATTATAACTTTCTTTCTCCTAGGTCCATTTTGTATACAAGAAATAATATTGCAAAAATTTGACATATAAAGCTTTCAACGTGTTTATATGGTGACAGATCAAGAACATAACAATTCATTTTGCGCTATCAGGATTATGCTATGAAATTTTTTAAAGACTATTCAAGATAAATGTTTGTATGATAATGTGTCAAGAAGTTAACTACTTCATCTACTCTGAATATTATGTTTTGCAAGTGTTGTGAAGACTACGTATCCTTTGCTTAATTGAGTTGTTCCAATCAAAGGATTAAATATATTGGAATCTTTTTATGAATCATTTCATGGAATGCCAATTGAAATTTTTTTTTTTTAGATAAAGTTGTTTAGCATCAATCAATTAATATTTAAGACAAACCATGAAGGACAACAATGATCAATGCTAGGGCTAACCAATTAATAAGTATACACATGAATAAGTCAAGCATGTACATGTGAATAAGGGAAGCACAAAGTACTAAAAAACACATAAGCCTTGAAGTATACATACAAATACATAGTATACATAAATTAATACAAAGTATATGCACGAATACAAGGTATACACATGAAAACACATAAGTCACAAAGTATACATTGGAACACACGTAAGTCACAAAGTATACATGTAAGTTGTAAAGTATACACTTGAATACACGTAACTCATATCTATTGAACCATGAATTTATAATGCAAATATGGACACCATCGATAAAAAAGAGTTGTATTAACCAAATAGCTACATCAATATATGTCAATATAAGTATGAAATATAGGTACAAAATATCCATATAGGCTTACGAGAATCCCATATAGGCATACAATGTCAAATATATCCAATACAAAATATGTACAAAACTACCATGTAGGCATGCAACAAAGGGCTCTAGAATCAAAAGTCATTGCTCTCCATGCTCTTGAAATAAAATCTTTCCCTTTTCTTGTTGATTAGATGGCGATACATCTGTCACTCATTTATGTTGTGCTCAAGGAGTGCTCCTATTGCTTCTCCTAGTGTTTAGTTCTTCGTGAAGTTTTATCTATTACAATAAGAAGTAAAGACATTAATATATAGAAATTACATTTTTAAAAATGATATATTTAACAAAATAATCACTTACCACCATCTGATGATCACTCTCCACGAGGGAAATATTCACACGCCTAGGCTGAGGTGTGCAAAAGCCTTGTATAAACCATCCAAATAGAAATTAAGCTACAAATCAATAATGGTTTGATTTTTTCATTAAATAACATCTATAACAACAAATTTAAATTGAAATTTAGTAATTTTCCTCATACCTCCCCTATCAGAGCCATCAAGGATTCTATAGCAGATGAAACACCGATCTCCATTGCCCTCGTCACATTCAGAGGTGTTTCCGCTTGCAACATTTGAAAATAAAACAACAAATTATTCAATCACAATAAATAAAATAGTGATCCACGTCATGACTTATAATGTATGAGATAATGAACAAAATTTTGAGTACTTATTAAACTATATATTTATGACTATCATGCTTACTATTTTCCCTATCCATATTTTGTTCGAAAGCATGTGTTTTTAGGCTTTTACCCATAGCAGCAAGCCGGTGAGCCGTTTGATCAAATGCTTTTGTATACATGTACGATAATTGTGGTGGCATAGAGAAGGTAGTGAAATGTTTGAAAAAATGTCTCAAAGAAATGGGGTCTTGTGGTGATGGAATGCCATTACCAAAAAATTCACGTCATGACATTCCATCACCATAAGACCGCATTTCTTTCAAGAATTTTTTAGACAGTTCATTGCCTTCTCTATGGTATTATTGCTTAATATTATGCTTTGATATAAAATTTTCCAAGCATCTATAGTTTGTTGGAAAGCACCTATAATTTTAGGCTTTTAGCCATAGCAGCAAGGAAGTGAGTAGTTTGATAAAATGCTTTGGTACACATGTATGAAAAATGTGGTATCATAGAAAAGGTGGTGAGTTGTTTGAAGAAATGTCTAGAAGAAATGTGGTCTCATGGTGATGGAATGGAATTCCATCACCATGAGACCACATTTCTTCAAGGTATTTTTTCAGACTACTAATTTCCTTGTTTATGCTATTGCTTACTATTATGCTTTGATAGATTTTTTCCAAGCATCCATAGTTTGTGGTGCAGGTGCACCTTTGCAAGCACATGCCTCAATGAGGAAAATTTAGGAGTTTGAATTGGTTAAGGTGTTTTCATGATGTAATAAGGCTTAAATATCCATTTTGGAGGTTGTATAGTCTTAGTTAATTCAGGCATAAAGTGCAAAATTGCAAAATATTGACAAAGTTGTCAATTTCAAATGTTGTAAAAATGCAAAAAAGATGTAAAGACATGGAATGCCAAGGGTCAAAGTAGTTGTAGAGATTATTGAGTCATTGTAGGAAGTTGGAAAGGTTGGGAAATGTTTAAAAATTATATGATCCATCGATGTAAGTTGTTCTTGGAGAGATTCAAGGAGAAAACTAATAAAATATCACTGTTATACTGCTATTTTTCTGTATTTTCATCCATTATTTGCCAGTGTACGGTTCTGTACAGGTGGTAGAGAATTTTTAATGTGTGTGAATTGAAATATTTAGGTGTTGGAATCAGTTTAAAACTAATTTGAGTGTTTGATATTGAGTTTCAAGCTTTTGGTGGCCTGATTACTCTAGGCGGTTAGAAAACAGGGGTTTAGTGGTTTGATTGCTTAAATGACTTGAAAGGTCATTCCACCTTTTTGTACCCACTATTTCTTGGTGGAATGGACTTGAATAATGTAGGAGTAGGTGCGGAAGATAGAGATTAGGTTTGGGAAGGATATTTGGTGAGTTTCTGAATGCTGCCTCGTTGTAAAAACTAGTTTTAGTGCATTTGAGCAAGGCTAGAGTGAGTCAATTGAAGAAAGGGATAGAGAAATTGATGAAATATCATGAGATATATGTAATTAGATGTGTTTAGACAATTTTTTTAAACCCAAGAGGCCAAGAGTGGTTAGTTTTGAGAAAGAGAGTATGAAACCCTAGTTAGAAAGGGTGAAAATAAGTGAAAAGTGAGAGGTTCACGAAGGAAGTGTCATAAAGAATTGAGGGAAGCATAAGAGAACAATAAATGAGCATGTGAAGACATACAAAATCTTTATTGACATGGTTTTAAGCTTGTGAGAGGTCAGGGCACAAGAGTTTCAATAAGCCCTAGTTGATTGCAAAGAAAGTGAGGGTTTCATGAAAAGGGGTCTAAATGAGCAAGTGGAGACCTAAAAGTTGAATAATATAAGGTTTTGTTGGTTGTATTTTGACTATTTATTGGGTTCAAGGTTTGGTTGTGTTTTTGGAGAGGTGTCTCTTTGAAAAAGAGGCCTAATTGAGGCCTAATTCAGCGTTGAAAGCCAAGTTTGGAATCAATGATCCAAAGGAGTTAGTATTGCATTTTTGATATGTCAAATTAGGCCATGATGGGTGCCTGATTTGGGGATTTGTTGACAAGGTTGTTTGAGAAAATTGAAAGTTTTGATAGGAAAAGTGGGTTGGCTGACTTTGTGGGAAGACTAGGTAGAAGTTTGAAAACAAAGGAAGAATTGAGTTTTTGAGTTGAAAAGTGGATTGAATCCTTTAGAATGATGAAGTTAAGTTATTTTATTGACTTGCATTGCATCATTTTGTTGGAAAGCACCTTTTCTAAGCTTTTAGCCATAGTAGTGAGGAAATGAACTTTTTGATAAAATGCTTTGGTAGACATGTATGCAAAATGTGGTAGCATAGAAAAGGTGGTGAGCTATTTGAAAAAGTGCCTCAAATAAATTGGGTCTCATGGTGATGGACATCACCATGAGACTACATTTCTTTGAGGCATTTTCTCAAAAAACTCATTGCCTTGTCTATTTTATTGCTTACTATTATTCTTTCATATATTCCTTCCAAGCATCCATAGCATAGACAAGGAAGTGAACTGTTTGAAAAGATGCTGAGCAGTAAAAAGTGCTTTCATGGAATGCCATGAAAAGGAAATGCAATTGGAAGTTACTCCTAGACTTATTACTTATGCTATGTGAAGTAATTGCATCACTACTTATGTTGAATTTCTAAACAACTATATTGTAGTTGAAATTTTGTCATCTATCAACATCTAGTTATTATTTATGGAATGTGAAGTAATGCTTTGAGTTTGAATGATGTGCAATGAAACATAATCAACAATATTAATATAAACTTTGACACAAATCTATTAATATAAACTACACAAATCTATTAAGTGAAATTCTTTAGTTAAACTCTTTATTCTATTACCTGCATGTAGGTTTGAGTAAATCCACTGGCACTAGGAGGTGTTCCCTCAAAACCTCCAATATTAGCTTGTTCAACATCCAAAATCACATATTAAAATACCATTCATAAAACAATGCTATTAACATGTAATAAATTTATAATTGTTTACTAGTTACATACCCCACTAATAGGTGTACTGCAGAAATAAGTAGGTGTAGGGTTGGTGTATCCAGTCTCAACACTGTGACCCTGCAATTTTATTAAAATCATAAAACTAAATTAGTTAATCTTGCATTTAAAAATTGAAATTTAATAAATTAAATTCAATGAACATGCTAACTTTTACCTGAGTATCAATGCCATACACCTCATGCAAAATGTTAGTTGCCCTCTCCATCTCCATAGTTGTAGACAGATCCTATGTAGCAGCCCCCTGAGTGTCGATGGGGTCATATGAACAAGTCACCCCGCAAGATTGACACACATGGGTTCAAAGGCCACCACTTGAAGAATCCCCTGGATGACACTGTAGAATAGGGCTAGCATGCTGGATGACAGTTTGGGTCAAAGTGCTGATTTCTTGCAATGTCTCTACATCGACACTCTCCTTTGTGACATAAGACATAACAATGTGCTCATGAGGCGGCCTAGCGATAGCTTGTCTCCCTTTCCCTATAGGATCCGACTATGCATCGGGTCTATCTTGAGCCAAACCCCCACCTCTCCCCTAGAAGTCCCTTATATCAAAATAATTTTGGGTTTTGTTCAATATGAACTCAGAGTATAGTTTCCTAAGAAAATACTATGGAACTTCACAATTGTTGCATAGTGGGTAATAAAAAACCATGTACCACCTATCATAAAAAAATTCCTAATTTTTTGGGGGTGGCACCAATGAATAGGAAACCTCTTCGCATTGAGGGTCAAATTTTGATTTGTGCATGGGTCAGTGAATAATGAGCACAAATCACCTTTTGTAATTTTTTAATCCTTTACATATTTATGTGATAATTTATCCATGTAATAAGCCCTAGCTTCTTGCCTCCTATCTTGCCATCCAGTTATTTGTTTGCTAATTGAATCTACATTTTTTAACATATCTTTCAATGAAGATGCTAGGGTCATTCTTTCTGCGGTTGAACCGTTTGGATCACTCAACCTCTCAATTAAATCCTCAAGTTTTTTTTTTGTTGTTCTCAATTTCACTCATTAAATTTTGTTGAGTGTTAGGAGGGTGTTGAGGGATTGGTGGAGGAGGTTGTTGTTGTGGTTGATTTTGTTGTTGAAGATTTTGATTCTCTGCTTGTTGAGGATTTTGAGGGTTTGTAGGTTGATTTGCATCTCCTACAAATTCAAAAAAATAAATATAAAATAAAACCTAAAACTAAAAAATTCAAAACAAAAAGCAAACAATCCTTACCTCTCACACCTCCTTGTTGACGTGGTGGCATCCTCACAATGAAATAGCAACTGTTGATGAATATTTTTGCAAAATAGCTCCTCCTAGAACACGAGCATGGAATACTAGGGTTTTGGCTGTGGGTAGCAAACAAAACACAGTCACAAGTAGAAATGAATTAGTTTTCCTTTTTTTTTTTTGGTTTAAATAGGTCATAACACGAGCACGTTATAACACGCTTGCATTATGGGCTTGTTCTGGTTGAGCCTCAAGATTGACACACCAAGCCATAACACAAGCACGTTATAACGTGCTCGCATTATGACATGCTCATGTTATGAGTTTTCAATTTTTTTTAAAAAAGTTTTCGACAAATTGGCTACCCATCTTCATGCACTTGCCCAACAATCTATCTAAAATGTACACAGATATTTTTTATGGGTTTCTATATGAATTAGTAATCAAGAATCAACTAATTTAGATTTAGGGTCATACGGGCACACAAGACTCATCACCTAATGTATAATTGAGTGAGATATGAATAAGAACACAAAATTTTTACCTAAGTTGATTCTCTGTAATTTATTATTGCTATGTAAACTTCTACATAGATACTCGATGAAAATATCAAGTGCATCCACATAAAACAAGATAGATGAAGGATATTGTATAGAAACCAACAAGATAACATTAGAAATATTTTATCATCATCTACATCTAACTAAAAATCATTTAACACTAGCACAATTATTTATCTATGAACATGCATGATAAATAATAAAAAAGATAAAAGTAAATAATATATACATAATCACATAGCATATTTAAAATATTGAAGCTAAGAAATTGTAGATTTTGAGAATATAAAAATCTACACATATAAATCTAGGAACATAATTCACACACCTTAATGAAATCACATAAGAAAAACATCATCAAGTACAATATTAGTACCAAAACACAAAAATGAGTCTAAGCATGAAATAATCCACATACATGAATCTAAAATACATGATCAATACACCTATGTGGAAATACAAAAGTAATAAAGTTAACAAATATACTATAATTTATCAAATTTGAATAGAGAAATTGAGAAAAAAAGAAGAAGAGTGCATATATACCTAAGGCCCTATAGGAAACTTTTGATGCATCCAATGTTTTACTTTTAAAATTTGGAGTGGGTTACAAATTATGGTAGGACATTTAGATCACAAAAAGAAGAAACAATTTATATGAGGAAGGAAAATTAGTATATATATAACACTATATATAGATTTGAAGGAATCATTCATTGAGGAATAACACTATATAACAAACTATCTTAATTGTTTTATTTTTCAATTTGATTTCCCTCTTTGATTCTATAGTTGTTGCAACTAAGTGTGTAGTGCTTTCATATGTGCTCTGATTGTTCTATCCATGTCTTGCATAGAATCATATGTTATTCATACTTGGATAATTTTTAGTTTAATATGATCTATCTTCCCGTTTAGGCTTTTTGTTAATTTGGCCATTGTAAGAAGAATTGGTAAAGGGAATTGGTACCACTAGCAGTATTTTGTAATATGTGTATGTTTGATTCCAATTATGATTGGGCCATTGTAAATTTATTTTGTGCCTCCATCATACTTTTTTTTATCCATTGTTTTATATTATTATTCTGGATAGTGGTAGCCTAGTTACCCATATCTATAAGAATATCATCAATTAATAGCTTTATCTATTGTCCTAGAGGCTATGATGTATCTTTTTGTAGCTAGGGGAATTTGCTCTACATAATCATTTATAACACCCTCTAGTTTCTCTATGTTATCCATATGTTTGAGAATATCTTGCCAATTAGTTTGATGGAAAATTTCCCCAAGTTAGATTTTTGAAGTGGTGATTTGTTGGAAATATTCACTTGAGATCCAACCAATGGTAGCTGAAGTAGTTGTGATGTAGCACTAGGTTGGATTTGCATTTTTTTGTTGGAGAAATTCCTAGATGGACTACATGGTGCTGGTTTAATTAATTTATTAATTATTACACTAGCATAAGTTAACTTAGGTGTTGCATTTAATTAATTAAGTCTTAGGTTGCATTATTAGATAAATCATTTAATAAATGGGATAATATTCCCTTCCTTGTTTGGTGGGATAAGATTCCTTCTAGAAGATGAGTTATCCTTCTAGAACTTATCTCCTCATTTAATGATCATCTAGATAGGGTTCACATGTTGTCACATGTTGTTAGATCAAGACACATGGCAACATCTCATGCATATTAGGTTTTACTTCTTGCCTATATAATCAGGCATCTTGTTCATTTGTAATATATCCAATATCAATATATTATCAATAGAATCTTTAATCAACATTCCATTGTTGCAACACTTTTTGGGTGGTTGATTATCTTTCCTGGCTCAAAGGTCCTCCATCGAAGACTGTAGCTTCAAGGACTGTGCATCCATAATCTCAACATGGTATTAGAGCTTATCCAGTGAAACATCAACCCTCGATCAAGAAAGTTGGTGTGCAAGATTCTCTGCAGGCTTGAAGGTTTCCATTGAAGGCTACTTGACTCCACCCGGGGACCAAGCTGATTTCTGAAGCAGATAGAGTCAAATCCGAGCTCACCATTGTCTTCAGAAGGCCTCAAAACCCTAGGATCACCTGCCCAATCATCAAAATCGGATACATCAACTCGGGAGCTTTAGATGTATTTTTAGGGTTTGCAAAATCAATCGTACTATCTGTACAATTTGCAGCAAAAAAAACTCCCCTTGCAGTTGTCCTCTGAGGCAAATTTTTTTTATACGCAGGCCACTTTTCGTTTCAGAAAAATCAGGCTAATATTTTTTATTATTTGGCAAAAAATCATATTTCATATAGTTGTAGAAAAAATATTTCGGGCGACCTGCATTTTAATCATCCATCGGCATTGGAAGGGTTTGATTTATTTATTTCCATCGACATTATTGTTTTTCCCGTCGGCATTTCTTTTTCTGCAGATTATAATTTTTTTTTTTATAGGCCTCAAATCTATGGGTTTATCCACCCCATTCGACATTTATATTAAAATTTGTATTTGATTTTTTAATTGAAATTTGCAATATTAAAAAATCAAAGTCTTTTGCATTGTCGGCACTTTATTTTCCAAAGTCTGCAGGAAAGAAGTTTTATCGTCAGCCGCACGGTGGCATTTATTTTTTGACAAGGGCTGAGGTACTATTGTCGGCCCATTTGGGGGTCGACCTCACCGGCCGACTACTATTCCTCTCCGTCAGTGTGTTCTTAGCCATCACCGTCCGTCATCTCAGAGGCCGGTCACATCCGAACCGGCTCGTACTGACCGTGCTTCCCACCTTGCCGACCACTGGTGTATCCCGCCGGAAGTTACCGACCGACTGAGTCCCTACCACCGGTGACCAAAGGGTTGAGCCACTAGCGGCGCCCCCCAACCGCCGCTCATCTACCTCTCCCTGCCACCAGGGCTGGCGGTACTTTTTTTTGCCACTCTATACACTGCGGTCATATTGCAGACCAAGTGCTAGCACTTAGGGGGCCAGTTTTTTGACCCTATTTAGCCTGCAGGTGCCTAATCAGGGCATTTTTTTCATTTTATCACAACTTGCACCCAGGATATCAAAATTTGGCAAACGATATACCATTGGAAAGGTAATTTTGCGTACTTTCTAGTGGTGACATCTGTTCTATGAAATTTTTCTTGCAAATTTTTTTACATCGAACTGAAGACAAAACCCTAATTTGGACATAAAAGCTTGTATCTTCGCAACTGTTCATCGGATTTCAGTGATTTCAGCAGCATCAGAAGGTGATTCAGAGCTTTTTCTTTTATCAATCTAGCCCCTTTATCAATTTCAGCTCCAGGTACTCTTGCATGAGTTTTTTTTTTCAATTTGGTGCATTTGCTCAATAACCTGGTCATCCTGAAGCTTGGGACAAGATTGTTTGATCCGGGTTGCATCACTTCAGTTATCCATCATATTTGGAAGTCTTTATTTGCTATTGAAGGTCATTTGTCTTTGTGTTTGTGGAGAAATTTCATTATGGGGCTTGCATATTTCTCTCCTTCTTTGGTTATGTTGCACAAGGGTAACTATACACAATGGCGAGATGGGATCTGCCACCATCTTCATTCACTTGATTTGTTGCCACATCTATTTGGTATTGTTCCTCATCCAAGTGAAGGTATTCATGAACTTGCTTGGAGTTGTAGCAGATACACTATTTTGGAAATCATTTCTATGCAAGTTGATTGTGATGTTTTGAATGTTATTGATCATTGTGATTGTCCTCACATTCTTTGGACTAAGCTTTGGGAGATCTATGGAGATTCAGATACTCCACCATTCCCCGTTGGTCAGGATTCAGAATGTCATTCTTCAGATCAAATTCCCCATGATGATATTGTTGTGCAGGAGGTAGATTTCCTTGATCTTTTCGAAGAGGTTGACACGGTTCCTTTTGGTGCTTCTTCTTCATCAGAGACAGTTGGTATCCCTTCACATTCAATGATTCCTTGTCCAGATTCATTGATTGAGGCTTCCACTATCATCATCCATCAGGACACATTCCATTTTCTAGACTTGCAATCATAGGATGGCTTCATTTCAGGTATCATTGACTTGGCTACTTCTACAGGTTTGGAGAACATTCTTGAGGGGGTATCACTCCTCTATTCAAATATTTCATATCCGAGACTTCTTCCCTGTCATTCCATTCAGGACTTGAAGTTTCCTCAGCATCTACCATTGGATTTGCTTCAGACTTCCTTCAGTGGTTTTGAGGACACTTCATTCAGGGGGGCTATCAAGTCTCCATCATATTCATTTCATTTGTCTTTGGATATTGTTCAGCATCCGTTTCTGCATCATCCTAGTTTGTCACTCTCTTCATTGATTGTGGCCTCTTCTTCATCAGGCAAGGAGACATTTGAGCAGAGTTCAGAGACATCATCAACATCCACCTTTAATTTCCTTCCTTCAATTCCTATCCGGAATGGGACACATCTTTGCACTTGCAGTTGGTTTTGTTTCTTTCAAAAGGGAGACAAGTTGTTTGTCGACATTGGATCTTGTTCTATCTTCAGACACTTACCTTTTTTGCAGGTAATCACATCTTCTGGGGGGGCTATTTAGTCTCTCTCTATTTTTTCATCCCTGTGACGGATGGTGTCCTTGGGGGGTATTTGGGAGTCCTCCATCCTTCCCATCCTATCTCACATTTCTGCATTTTCATCTCCTTTTTGGAGAGGGGTTTTCTTCCCATTGGGTTTTCCCCTTTTCTCTGGTTGTGGGAGATTTTCTGCATCTTCATGTACATGGGTACCTAACATGGCCTCGTAGCTGGGACCCATCATCATCATCATCATCATCTTGCATAATCATTGCATCTTCCTCCCTAAGTTGCACTTATGGGGGGTGTTGGTGTAATTAATTAATTAATTATTACACTAGCATAAGTTAACTTAGGTCTTGCATTTAATTAATTAAGTCCTAGGTGGCATTATTAGATAAATCATTTAATAAATGGGATAATATTCCCTTCCTTGTTTGGTGGGATAAGATTCCTTCTAGAAGATGAGTTGTTCTTCTAGAACTTATCTCCTCATTTAATGATCATCTAGATAGGGTTCACATGTTGTCACATGTTGTTAGATCAAGACACATGGCAACATCTCATGCATATAAGGTTTTACTTCTTGCCTATATAATCAGGCATCTTGTTCATTTGTAATATATTCAATATCAATATATTATCAATAGAATCTTTAATCAGCATTCCATTGTTGCAACACTTTCTGGGTGGTTGATTATCTTTCCTAGCTCAAAGGTCCTCCATCGAAGAATGCAGCTTCAAGGACTGTGCATCCATAATCTCAACACATGGGTGATGTTGTGGTAGAGAAAGATGACATGTTTGGTGATTATGGAGATGTATGTGGTAGTTCTTGGCCTACTTACTGGCTAGTGTATTTTTGGGTTAATTTAACTTTCATGTCTTCTTCTTAAACACTATCATAAATTCCTTTTCAATAGGTATTGTAGTGTTGAAAAATGTCGCCAATGACATTTTCACACTTGATTGGGCCCTCCTTGTAAAATTGAGCTTAATGGTGCCTTGGCTTACTGTTGTAATGTGTTTAACACACTCACATTAGGTCTTGGGCCCTTGTGAATTAAATAAATTTAATCCAACCTTAATTAAAGTGTTGTAAAGTGTTGTAACACACTTTCACACTTTTCTAGGGCTGTCATTAATAATTGGACCCCTTTATGATTTAATTAGCCTTAAATTACATCCACAAGCCTCATTTTATTCTTATTTTTGAGGATGATCCTGATATAAATCAATATCCAATCATAATTCAGGTGTTTTTAGGTTGTGTGGCCTAGATTTAGTGATTTGGGACTGATTCGCCACCTTGGGCATATGAGTCCCATCTAAGTTTCTGGGTCTCAAACCTGGTTTCACACCTTTCTAAGTATTTTTGAAAATGGTCCCACAAATTATGCCTAATGAGACTCATTCACCACCTTGGGAGAATGAATCATGTGTGGCCCAAAATTAAAATGGAGATAATTGTAAGATAGTTTTGAGAATACTCATGTTACTCTAACCGAAAAAGCTAAGGTGAGACTAGAGTGTTCTTTATATAAAAAATAAGGGGAATATATATCCAAGAGGTGCATTAAATATAACTACCCATAATATGTGGGAGGTTTTACCTACTTGGTAAATATTAAAACATGTGGAAATGCCTCCTTAGATAAAGAAAAATGAATGATTATGAAGAGTGGAAAGTAAATCTAAAATAGGGTGTGAGACTCAACTACCCATTGTTGAACACTCAAAATACTGAGAGGAGGGTGAATTAATATTCCCTGAAATTCATTAACTTAAAAGTGAATTCAAAGCATCTCATTAAACTTCTAAGATGGAAAGGGACAATTAAAACATGCATTAGAACAATCAACACAAGAACACCAGATTTATGTGGAAAACCTTTGGAAGGAAAAATTATAGTAAGGAGTAGCCCTCAATATATCATAGTTACAATACATTATAAGAGGCTCACTTCCCAAAGGACTCACTCTGTAGAAAATGGAATGGCTCACTGCTAAGGAAGATGACTTCATCTAGAATTAAAAAAGATATAAAAAAGAGTGGCTCATTGCCAGATTTTGAACTGCTAATAATGCATAGAATATGCTAAAGAAAAAGTTCTAGTTAGGCTTAGTAAAATGACTTTACACTCTTCATTCTTCACTATCACAAGATCAAATTTTGCACTTCACTTCACACCTCTCTGCTTCACTTTCTTCCACACATGCACACACTTCTTCATTATCATCATCAACACTGAATTGACCTTCTATATATATGTATACATTCCACAAACAATCATATCATCAATTAGATTGACCTAATTAAATGAAACATGTGACACCATAACTTGTTATGTCAAAAATCCATCATACATAACTTGCAGAAGAAAATGAAATATGTTATTCATCAAAATAGGTTGCATGAACCATAATCACTCCTATGAATCCTCTTCATACTCAATTGAATACTGCATGACCTCAAAACCCTTAGGTCGACACCACACAACAAAAATGGTGAAGCAAAAATTGAATGAACCAATTTTTCATTCACAACTTAACATGTGGACCACCAAACCACTTGACACTTGGAGTGCAAACACATCTGAGATCTTCAAAAAATTCCTCAAATATGCAAAGAATAATAATCTTTTGTGGTGGAATGTGGATCATTCCAACATGAACTCTACAATAGTAACATCATTTTTTCTTAGCCTGATATTCTATCATCAATATCTTCTATTGTAGAAGACATAAAAACCTAAAAATTTGAATGTAGACACCTTTAACACATACTATGATTACATCAAAAATCCATGATAAGATATTTTAATGTGAAGTAATGCAGACCAAAAAAATTGATGCTCTATTACATCACTATCTCAGTCAAACAGCCAAATTTCCCAAACACACTTGGTCTACTCTAGACTATATTCATACTAATGATCCATCACTTATACAATGGGTTGGCATCAATGACAACACCATATACCATCATTCTCATGTTTCCAACAATCTCCCCCTTTATGATTGATGGCAACACACTTCTGCAAAACACTCCCCCTTTTACATCAAGGGAAAAGGGTATTAAATCTACTTCACTTCTATGCTTCACTTCCCATTACTGATATATTTACATGACAATAAATCCCCTTATCTATGTTATCCATCACCAAAAAGACAAAACTATGCTGCAACATTATCTACTAAATCTGCATATGTATATTGATATAAAAAATTGAATATACAATTCAAAAATATACACCTTCACTATGATATGTTGCCTTTAATTTTGTAAAGTGTGCCTCCCAATCCTTCTTGGCGACCTCCCAATATTTCTTGGTGAAGGAAATAATGTAGCACTAGATTTCAAGCTGAACATGGAGGTCTTCTCCTTCTTCTAGAGAACTAGGCACTATTGTCTTTTGCACAACCTTCTCCACATTGGCCAAACTCTAGTTAAAGATGTAATCCTTGTACTTACCATATCTCAGAGCTAACTATATTGCATTATAATTTTCTCTTTTTGTTTTTTAGTAAAAGGAACTGACTGTGTATATTTTCAATGGCTACTCTAGTAGCTCCATCTCCATCATTCACCAAATCATATACACTAGATTCTTGAGAAATTTGAGACTCAATTGAGTCTATCTAATATTTTATGGTCCTTGTAGATAATGACTACTTCAAACAAAATTGAATCAATTGTTTGGCTTCCTCCAAACACTTCTTAACATCCTCCAATTTGCATTGCAACTTGGTGTTTGTAGTAGCACACTTATCTGAAGCATCAACTAGCCTCTTATCATTAAAATTTCTTGCTACTTCCTTCAAATCTTGTAGATTAATCCTTAAAATATTATAATAACAACTTCAACTATTGAATACCTGAAAAATAAGTATCAATGGATATTCCGGGAAGGCCTTCTTGCAAAACAATTACCTCTTCATCAACTAACTCTGTGCTCTTCTGGTGAGTTTGAAGAAAATATTATTTCTTATGGAGGCATGAAATACATCACCAAGATGTAACTGATGTAGAGGGGAAATCCTTTCCATATCCACTTGTCCTTATTGCATAGGAATTTGTAGATGTTGTGCGGACACCATTGGTTGGAACTGTAATTGCATGTCTAGAAGATCTTTCAATGATTCTCTAGAGGGTCTAGAGGATTCACAAGCTATTTTAATGCTTTCTTCTACAAGAGTATCACTGCTCTCTTTCTCTCCACTACCTGAGGACTCTTCTACAACCTTCTCAACTTTCAGAGGAAAATTTCATTCCTTTTGAGCTTCAGTCTTCTCCTAGACTCCTTGCTCAACTTCTTTGTTCTGCTCATCAATTATCTCAACATCCAAAGGAGTGCTATTTTTTAAAATTTCTTTTTTCTCATGTTTCTCTATGATAGGCTCATTAATTTGTGGGAGAGGTGTATCTTTTTTCATTTGATCTTCATCACCTAGAGGAGTGGTTTCCTTATCTAAAGGCACAAATTTCTTCATTTCTGCAAGAATCTTGACTATTATCTCCTTTGTGTGCCTCTCCATCCTCTTGATTTCTTCTAATTCCTTCCACATTAGGGTATCTACCATGTGTTTGGTTCTGAATTACTTTTCTTACAATTGAGAAAATCTTATTCCTTCTTCAAGAGTACGGGTTACTTCAATTTTCTCCAGGGATTATTTTCTTATCTTTTCTTCTTCCATCACAAATTCTTGTCTATTGGCACCAATTGAATTTTCAAGACTCACCAGGAGTAGGTCACGAATATCACCTAGATTCACATCAAAGGTTATCATATACATCTCTATTTCCTTTTCAATTATAACTTTCTTAGCAGGAGTCGACTCTTCATATAGTAGTGTTGTTTCCTTTAGTCCACCATGCTCTGCAATAACATTGAATAATTCATCAAACTTCATAGGACTATGCTCTCAGACTAGAGGGATCTCCTCTTTCATCTTTCCCTTTTTGTATTGGTCTCTTCTTGAGAGAATTTTGACTTCCTTTTTTAGACCAATCGATGTTCTTCCTCTTCCTCTTTCTCTTCTTCTTCACAACCGATATCCTTTTCTCTTGTTGATTTTTATTTCCTTCTTCTCTTGGGAGAATTTTGTTGCAAAAACATGATAGATGTATATTTATTCTTATAACCACCTATAGAATTTGTTCTAGGAGGTTTGTAATAGTCGATGGTGTGAAAATCGAGGTCCTGCCTGACCTTCTTGATTTCTATGGAGTAGTCTGCGAAGGAGAAAATGTGCCTTTAGATTTCTCCGTTAGGTCCGTAGGGGCACCAAACTCCCTTTAAAAATTATCCTTCATATTTTTAAATTTTTCTTCAATGTACTTCTTCTTTTCCAATTTTTCTTTACTTGATTTCTCTTTATAAATACAAAACCTTTCAACTTTTGTATCCCTAGGTTTTCTCAATACAATCTCTACAAGACCAGTGCATTCAGACTCATTTACCTCATAAGACATCTTCAAAACCTAATTTTTTTTGGTTCAACTGCTTCCATGTAGCATTAATCTCTGCTAACCATAAATTCCAACTCATTTTTATTCTTATCCAAAACTTTACTTGGAATCCTTTCTCTTTCTTGCATCCAAGATTGAAAAGGTTTAAAGAATCACCACAAAATTGAATCACAAGAATATTTACCAAGAAATTTCCTCAAATTATATATAATTTGAATGGTTACAAGAATATTATCTAGCCATACAACATTATTGACTCCAGGAAACTCATTTAGAAAGTAAAACATCAAGAAAATGATAAGAGTACCATTTCAGAAAGGGTATTTTAACTCCTTTGTCTTCTATAATTTATCCATCAAGTGTAATATCAGGATCTCACAAAGATCAAAATATTTTCCTTCTTTCACCACATGATAGGCTGTGTGTATTGCGGTGGCAGAGACACAATTCTCTTTGTTAGTGAAAAATATCTTGTAACCAATCATCATTGAAGCATATTTAATTCTCAGATCTTCAATGTCATTCATAGTTAGGGCTTGCTTGTCAAAATTCACTCTTGTAAGATTCATTACTACTTCATTCTTTACTGCCTTCAATGTTAGAACAAGATCTGTGGAGATCAATCTGGTAATAGCCCTAACTGCCTCTTTGTTTATCATACACAACATGTCCAACCAAAATAATTTTTCATGCATTCTTCTTAGAACATACTACACCCACTCATTATCATAGCAGAAACTAGCATATACTCTTGTTTTAGCTCAAAATCATCTCTAGTTAACACTTTTTCCCTAGAAACTCCATTTGTTAAGTGATCATATTCATCCAACTTTGGATGAATGTAGATTGACACATCCTCTATGTGTAACACATTTAATGAAACCCTAGAGAATGCCATTTCTTTATCTATATCCATTGACTTGTATGGATGATTCTTACATTTAGGTCTCGGCCTTTGAAGCACATCAATAACTTTTGGAGTAAACATGTTGAACTTTTCTGAACTAGGTTTTGTAAGAAATTGTAAATACCTTGTGAAATTTTTTGGTATGGCTTTGTTCAACACTTCAAAATTGCTTCAACTCTCATTTGCACTACTCTCCTCTTGAAATGATCGAATACAAATAACCTTTAGAATGTGAGAAATAAAATATACACTTTTCCATGACCTAAAGTATGCATCAATTGCAATAGAAAAAAGTTAGGTCAAAAGTTGTCAAGCCTTCACTGCATCATCCCAGGGACTTCTAAATATTCCAAAATTCTCTACATTAAGATATTTCTCACTGGATATTTCACCAATAGATTAATCATATCAATCAATACATGGAGTAGTATGTTGAAGAAATAAATATCTCATCTTTGGTGTGGTTTTAGAGGATTTTTTGTTAAAACTCCCCTTGAGCCAAAGCTCTCTATCTAGCTTCTGGAGGAAACATCTACACCAGAATTTGACACAAACTCATTCTTCACACTGATCTCTTCCTTTTTCTTCTAGATCTTGTTCATCTCCTTTCTCTCAACCAAATAAATCTTATTTTGTGGAACATAGGGTTTCACATTCTTTCCTCTACAAAAATTAGCTATGTGTCCAATTTTATTACATTTATAACATGTGACACTTTGTTAAGGAGAAAAATTCTTGCCATTTTAGATTTGCATTTAGAATCCTTATGTCCAAATCCATTGCATGTGTAACAATAACTAGGGAATGATTGAAACATCATACCATTATTGTAACCATTCATCATCCATCTTTTGCACTCACTAGCCTTATGACCAAATCTATTTCATGCATAACATTGACCAAAAAATGATTGAAAGTTCTAATTTATCCTACTTCTACATTCTACAACTCTATGTCCAAATTTATTGCAATAATAACAATGACCATTAAAAGATGGGTACCAAGTTGTGTAGCTATTTTTTTGATAGGAGGTCTCTTGAAATATTACTTCTGGTTTTGGACATGTTTGAAATTACTAGATTCTTGTCTCTAGTCTTCTTTTGTTCATCATTCTTCTTTTTAGCATTGTTTGAAGTCTGATTTTCCTTTGATCTTTCTCCCTTTTCAAACCCTAATCCTTCTTTGTCATTTGAAGCTTTTTGACTAGCAAGAATATCATCAAGCAAGGTGGATCTCTTCTTGAATTTTTCCTCTTGACTCTTTTCTTTCTGTAGATCTTTCCTCAGAGACACAACTTCTTCAAGCTTTGAACATTCTATAGACTTATCTTTCAACTTTACATTGAAGGAGTCTTCAACTCTTTCTCCTTCAACTTGCACTTTCAGATTAGTGATTTTCTCATTGATTTCTTGAGTTGCTCATTTTTTCCCTTGAGTTGTTCTATAACTTTCTTGACTTGATTCATCAACTTCTTGATGCACTAATATGCTTAAGGGTTTCTTTCAGATATCTATTCTCACATTCTACTTTATTCAAATCACCAAGAGAAGATTTGAGTTCTCCTTCCATATCAACTTCACAGTCTTCTTTAGTAAACCCTTCCATCATAATTTCTTCTGGAGGGATAGGATACCTCCTAGTTGCCATGTTTTCAACCTCCAAGATCTAGCTCAAAGGTTAAGACAATTGAAGGAACGAAGCTTTGACATTGATTGTTTAACACCAAGAATACTGAGAGGGGGGTGAATCAGATTCCCTAAAATTCATTAACTTAAAAGTGCATTTAAAGCATCTCATTAAACTTGTAGAGATGGAAAGGAACAATTAAAGCATGCATCACAACAATCAACACAAGAACACCGGATTTTTCATGGAAAACCATCAGAAGGGAAAAACCATAGTGAGGATTAGCTCATAATATATCATAACTGGTTACAATACATCTCAAGAGGATTACTACTTGAAGGGTTCACTTCCTAGAGGACTCACTATTTAGAAAATGGAATGGCTCACTACCAAGGAAGATCACTTCTTCCATAATTACAAAAGATATAGAAAAGAGTGGCTCACTACCATATTTTGAACTACTAACAATGCATTTGTAATATGTTGAAGGAATAGTTCCAATTAGGCTCAATAAATTGACTTTACACACTTCATTCTTCATTGTCACAAGATCACATTTCACACTTCAATTCATACCTCTCTGCTTCACTTTCTTTCACAAAAACACACACTTCTTACTTATCATCATCAACACTTAATTTCTATATATATGTATAAATTTTAAAAATAATCATATCCTCAATTGGGTCAAGACCTAATTAGATGAAATGTGTGACACCATAATCTATCGGCTCAAAAATCCATCATACATACCTTTCAAAAGAAACCAAAATGTATTCTTCATCAAAATAGGTCAAAATGATCTATAATCACTTATGAATCCACTTCATATTCAATTCAATATAGCATGACTCCAAAACACTTGGGTCAACACCACACAACAAAATTGGTGAAGCAACAACTAATTGAACCAACTATTCATTCACAACTTGACATGAGGACAACCAAACCAATTGACACTTGGAGTGCACACACATTTGACATCTTCAAACACTTTCTCAAATCCAAAAATCATAATAATCATCCGCGGTGGAATACATAGCATTCTAACATGAACTGCACAATAGTAACCCTATTTCTACCTAGCTCGATACTCTTTCATCAATATCTTCTACTGTGAAAGACATACAACCATAAAAATTGAATGTAGACTCCTTCAACACATACCATGATTACCTCAAAACTACATGACAAGATATTATAGAGTGGAGAAATGCAGACCAAAATAATTATGCTCTGTTACATCACTATCTTAGTCAAACACTTAGCCAAATTTCCCAAACACACTTGGTCTGCTCTAGACTATGTTCATACTAATGAGCCATCACTTCTACAATTCATTTCCATCAATGAAATCACCATATGCCATCATGATCATGTTTTCCAACACCCATGTGTGGGACACATTGACACATGTAGCTAATGGATTACACAACATGGTATCATATTGATTAGGTCTAATTATCATAAGCAAGATTAATAATATGTGTAGGAGAAAAACATATCTTAACCTAAGGAAAATAAATACCTACACAAAATTTAGGCATGATGGATTGGGGTAGGTGGATATCTAGCGGTGACTAGGTGTTTCTCTAGTGGCACTAGTGGCACTAGTGGAACTAGTGGCAACTTGGTCATGGGTGAGTACCAATAATATAGTGAATTGGTGGTGAATGAGTATCTAGGTCTAATATTTATTTAGTGGTTCCACTCTAGATGTATGGTGATGTCTAGTGGCACCCCTACATGCACCACTCTAAGTTTTGCCCCCCTTAATGCCCAAAAAAAGGTGCCTATTGTTGGTTAACACATTTTTACACTATTTTAAATTTCCAGTCATTCATTATTTTTCCCAATCTTAGTGTAGATCATCAACCAAACTTTGGGTAAACTATTTATATGTGAAATAATTTCCCTCTGAATTTTGTGAGGTACAAATCCCTCATTGCATATATAACATGTTTTTTTTAATTCTAAAACTTAAAATGTGGGTATAATTTTAACTAGAAATAAGAAAGGAATAAGAATAAAATAAAATGCTCGTAAATTTTTATAACTAAAATCCATTAAATAAATTTTAATCATGAAAGACATTTAGCACATAGTCTAATTTCATTCCACAAAATGTTAACATATAAGTTCTATCAGTTGAAGAAAATTTTGAAACCAAAGTAGATTCAATAACTCAAAATGATTTTCACATTCACACATAAATTTAATAACCAAAATAAATCAACTATAACACACAAATTATAAGATGGATCCAATTCATTCATTAATCTAACTATTTCTCACAGATGAACAACTTTTAGTTTCAAAAGGTCTCCTATTTCATTTCCTTAAAATTTGCTAAAAAAATTCATTCGATTACATCATGTTCATATATATAATCATAAGTGTAACTGTATACACCTAAAAATGGTTTGGATATATCTAATTAATTAAATACAATTTATTTGATTAATTAACCTTTAATTTATCTACTATTAAATAAATAGAAATATTTATTTATATAGTTCACGTTTAAATTCTTCTATCTTTATCATATTAATATCCCCTTAATTAAATAAAAAAAATAATACTTTGTTTATTTAATCATCTAATTCTTCTATTATTTCATCTAAATTAAATAAAAAAATTTAATAATTTTTTTATTTAATTATTAAATTCTCTTATTTATTCTATCTTAATCACACCATTCTATCTTAATTAAATAAACAAGTTCACGTACATTTTTTTAATTTAATTATCTATTTCTTCCATCATATTTATTTAATAAACAACTTACTATAGTTTTCTTTATTAAATTAAATATCTTCTTTTGCTAAAATTGGAAAAAATCAAATATTCAATGAAAGCATATTTCTACAGCTAATCATATCCACCTACCAAATTAGATATGGAATGTCTAATTTAATTCAACTCAATCTTCATGGGAAAACTTGGAGACAAATTGGAGACAAATTTGCATGAAAACTTCTTCATCTTCTTCCATCAATTTCTTCCTATCTTCTGGCTGAATGTTTTTGTGGGGAGGAGCAATCTCCATAAACATCTCAGATTTCTTCATCTTTCACCATTCAATTCTTCAGATCAAATCCAGACCTTTGCTTTGCTGCCCCTTCACAAATGTGCTGTCGTGAATCTATAAATACAACTTCTTTCTATAGGAAAAGGATCCCAACTTTGTGTAAACTTACTATGTAGAAATATCAATTTAGCAATCAAGCATCTTAACAAATAGCAATAGCAATAGCAATCATTTTAGAATAGAAATCATGGCTTTTCATTTAGCTACATCTTAGTTTACTGTAACTTCTTCTATCAAGTTTCATGTCAATTTTAATCACAATATCATCAGCATATCATTTAGCAATCATCATATAAGATTAGTTTCTTGTATTTAAAAGTATCTCATTCTCTAGATTGGCATTTTAACAGTCACAGTGCTTACAAAATCTGATAGCCTCATGATTTAATAAATCTTTGGATATAGAGAGCAATATGATGCTTTCAATAGATTTCTTGCTTCTATTAGATTAATTATTGTTTAGATCTATTGATATAATGTCTTATTGATTGTTGATTATCATTACACATATTTTACTCACACATTAAATTGGTGCCCACTGTGGGGCTCTTGCCCTATTTTTAATAATTTATTGTAGTTTTTTTGGCAGGTCACGACTGGAGACACGAATTAGCACATACAACACCCGTTCTATCGCATTTGAAGACTGTTCCAGTACATCTAATAGATTCTCCAACGCATCTGATAGATTTTCTAGTGCATCTAATAGATTCTCTAGCGCATTTGATAGATTCTCTGATGCATCTGATAGATTCTCTAGTGCATCTGATAGATTCTCCAGCACATCTGATAGATTCTCTAGCACATCTGATAGATTCTCCAGTGCAATTGATAGATTCTTTAGCGCATTTGATAGATTCTCTAGTGCATATGACAGATTCTCTAGTGCATTTGATTGTTTCTATAGTGCATATGACCTCTATTCTATCACATTTGCAATTTGTCTAATTTTTTGTTTGGATCTGACGCGACGATGACCAGTAGTTTTATTGCTAATTTTGGATTAAAATGAACCAATCATAGGGTAGCCATTTGGATTAAAATGAACCAATCCTTGTTGGTGTAATTAACTATTTAATTACATCTTCATAAGTTTACTTAGGCTTTTATTTAAGTGCTAGGTTGTATTTTCTTATCCTTATCTAATTGAGCTATCTTGTAGCTCAAGTTAGGTTTAGGGTTGTGCATGCTTTCCTTTTATAAGCAAGCCTCATCTTGTACATTTGTATAAATTCAATCATCAATCAATCTTGCATACTGATATAGCAAGAATTCTCACCATTATCTCTCTCTCTTGTGGAAGTATTTTGGTCTAGCAACTGATTCCTGGTTTCTAACATGGTATCAGAGCTTCCAGGGTTGTAGACTCCTTCTCAGATGTGAGGGTTTTATTATTGTTGGCTTGAAGATATTTGCTGGGTGCAGATTGGGGTTTCAATAACCTCACAGTTGAGATCAGAAGGTTTCGCAGATGAATTTTGACTGTAAATTCATCTATTTTGGGTAAATTTGTTTTTGAAGCAAATTTTTTTTGCTGGAACAATCTTTTTTTTTAAAAAAAAAGGAGGGTAAAAACTTTATTGAAACAGAATCAGCAAAACAATACAAGGATCAGAGGAACAAACCCACAAGGGGCCAACATAACAGGAATCAATTCACACCCAAGAAGCACCTCATATCCTCAGCAACCCACTCCTCAAGAACAGGGGCCATGTCATTAGGAAGATTGCCCCAACCATCCACAAACCAGGAATCAGTCTTCTCCGTCGCCCATCTAGCCAACCCATCAACCACCCTATTCCACTCCCGCGGAATATGGCGGAAGACAATGGACTCAAGAGAAGCACACATAGATATAATCTGCTTGACGACCACAGCTAGCTGCCAATTCACATCCTCCAACTGTCGCTTATGCAACAACTCAATAACCACCTGAGAATCAGACTCACAGACAATCCGCCGCCATCCAAGGCCAACCGCATGCTCAATCGCCATAAGAATAGCACTAGCCTCCATGAGATTATTAGTTTGCAAACCACGATACATAGAAAAGAAAAACACCACCACTCCAAGACTGTCACGACCAATGCCACCAACTCCAGCATGTCCAGGGTTACCCCTAGATGACCCATCCGTATTGATTTTTAGCTCCCCTAGAACAGGCGGACACCAAAAGCCATCACGAGCCACCCGCTCACGCCCACACCTACGATGCACATTGCTCAAATTTCTCCTATCCCCAGCAACAAGACCCAGGGCATTAACAACACCGACGTCCCCAGGATCAATTGGTACAGACAAATCACACTTAGCAGACAAAGTCTCCTGCAGAGCCCCCAGAATACGCCTCCAAACTTGCTCCAAGATCAATTTTTTGTCCAAGAAAATCCGTCTATTACGCTCCAACCAAACATGCCAAACAATCAAGCTAGGGCCAATGCTCCAAGCAATTTTAAGAAAAGAGGTTTTGGTAGGAGATGGTCCCTGTCTCCTCCAAAAGTCATCCAAAGCAGAGACATGGCAACACGGTAATCCCCAGAGATTCCACCAGTGATGCCAGATAGCCTTGACAAAGGAACACTGAAAAAAGAGGTGTGAGAAGCATTCATCATGCTGACCACACATAACACACATGGAGGGGCCTTGGAACCCCCGCTTCGAAAGATTATCCCAAGTAAGACACTTACCTTGGACAACAAGCCAAGAGAAAAAATTACACTTAGGCCAAGCAAATTTATTCCAGACATGCTTCCACCAAGAAACCTCAGAGCTCCCAAAGACCTGTTTATCCAAAGCCTGATAACCAGAGGCCACTGAAAACTTACCTCTCAAATCAGGACCCCAAGCAAGCACATCACTACCAAGAAGAGAATTGCAAGCACGATCCGATAGAATCTTAGCAAGCTCTTGGCGATCCTCCATCACACCCCCAGGAGGCCAAACCAAAGGGTCCTTCCACCTGGACACAGTAATCTGATTCAAAGATTGTTGAGATTTGAAGTCAGCCACATGACACCAACCCGCTTCTTCAAAAAATTGACACAAGTTTTGAAGGTGGGGATGAGAAGACAAAAGAGGGGGGTGACCATCCCAGGAGTCATGCCAGAAGAGGGCTTCCCGGCCCCCATTACAAATCCAAAAAAGTCCTTGTTTAACAAGCTGAGCACCCCGTTTAAGAGTACTCCAGATCATAGAACCTTTCCCTTCCATACTAAATCTAGCAACCTCCATGCTTTCCACCGCACCCAAGTATTTGAGGGTAAGAATTTTAGCCCACAACATATGTTGTTGTGAACACCAACGCCAATATAACTTGGCAGCCAGGGCCTGTCCATTCCAATCCGTCCGTCGTAGGCCTAGACCCCCCTCCTGCTTCGGCCTACAGACAGCCTCCCAATTCACCAAGCTCCACTTTCTATGAAGAAGGTTGCCAGACCACAGAAATTGGCGAGACAATCTCTCAAAATCTTTAATAAAACCTGAAGGAGCAGAAAGAACAAAGCACCTATAAAGAGGGAGAGCCTGGACCACCGACTTTAAAAGAGTCACTCTTCCAGCTGTAGAAAGCCACCTGCAAGTCCAATGACTGACCAAACTTTGAAACTTGTCCAAAGTCTCTTGCCAAAACCTTTTAGGGATAGAACGAATGGAGAGCGGGATTCCAAGATAGAGAAAAGGAAGCGAACCAATCTGGAAACGAAGAATACCAGCTATTCTCCTTTGGATAACCTTAGGAGTATGGAAGAAGTAGATGCAAGACTTCCCCTCATTAATGCGTTGCCCAGAGGCTGCCAGGTAGCTGTCCAAAACATTACGCCAATTGAGAGCCTCCTCCACCTTCGCCTTACCCATCAAGGCAGTATCATCAACAAACTGAAGATGGGACTGGGGAGGAATATCATTTCCCCATCTCCAACCCTGAATCAAGCCGCCAGCAACCTGAACACGAATAAGCCTGCCCAATCCTTCAACAAGAAGGATGAATAAGTAGGGGGACAAAGGATCTCCTTGTCTGAGGCCTCTAGAAGCACCAAACAACTCAGTGGGCTCACCATTGATAAGCACGGAGAAGGAGGAGGAAGTAACACAACTCTTGACCCATTCAATCCAACCACTAGCAAAGCCAAAAGCTCCAAGAATCTTAAACAGAAAGTTCCATTTGACACGATCATAAGCTTTAGCCATATCCAACTTGATAAACATAGATTTTTCTTTTGAAGCTTCCATAGAATGGATTGTCTCAGCAGCAATCACAACACCATCCATGATCTGTCTACCAGCAACAAAACCCCCCTGTTCTTCAGAGATTAACCCACCAAGCCAAGGTTTCAACCTTTCTGCAATCAATTTAGTAATAATCTTATAAACCACATTGCATAATGCAATAGGCCTAAAAAGATCCAAAGAATTAGCCCCCACTTTCTTTGGAATGAGAGCTAAAAAAGTTGCATTCAGGGACTTCAACATTTGTTTATTCATGAGAGATTCCTTAACAACCTCCAAGAGGTCTAACTTGACCACCTCCCAGAACTCCTGAAAGAATTCCACTGGGAATCCATCAGGTCCCGGTGCTTTACCTTTCCTCATTTGGAACACCACCTTCTCAAGCTCCGACAAGGTAATAGGAGAGAGCAGCGATTCATTCATTTCATTAGACACAAGCTGAGGGATACAATTTAGAATCCTAGCTTCATCCTCCTCTGCAGGAGGGGAATCTTCAGAGAATAAAGAAGAGAAAAACCGGATGCATTCTGCAGAAATGGAAGCGGAAGAGGACAAAATTTCCCCATCAGGCAACAAGAGAGAAGAAATAACATTACCTTGCTTCCGGTCTTTAACAGAGTTGTGAAAAAAAGAAGTATTTCTATCACCAGCCTGAAGCCAGTCAATACGGGACTTCTGTTTCCAAAAGGTTTCTTCACGTAACTCCCATTCCTCAACCACCTTTGTTGCAGCAACCTCTGACACCCTCAACTCTTCTGTTAGGCCTTGATCCCGAATCTGCCTGGTGATTAAGTCCAAGTTATCCTGCGCCTTCTGTTTTTCATGAAACAAATTACCAAAATGTTGCCTATTCCATCTTTTCAACCTGTATTTGACGTATTGTAACCTCTTAGAAAAAGAGTACATAGCAGTGCCATAAGATGGCTTCCCAAGATCCCACCAGCTAGAAATCAAATCATGAAGAGATTCATCGCAGAGCCACATGAGTTGGAATTTGAAAGTCTGTCTAACACATCGTTGAGGCATTTCAACTACAAGCTTGATTGGCCAATGGTCAGAACCTCTTCCGTCCAATATTTCAGAGCCAATCACCCACCTGTCCCCCATCCAAAAACTGGACACCAAAAATCTGTCAAGTCTTTCTGAGATAGCAACAACTCCAGTCCTCCTGTTATCCCAAGTGAAGACTCCATTAGTTGGCTTGATGTCAACTAACCTCAAAAGAGCCATATTATCTTGCAAGAGCCTAGAGGAAGGCTCCAAACAAGCACTACCTCCTCTCTTCTCCTCTAAAGAAGTGATAGCATTAAGATCCCCAGCTAGGATCCAAGGAAAGTAAGGATCCAGAGATCTCACATGTCTAACATGATCCCACAGCTGAGCTTTACCATGGAAATCAATCGGAGCATATAAATTAGAGAAAAGAACCTTCTCCCCTGACTCTAAGTGAGAAGCAACACAAGAAATTGAACTCCTGCAAGAGAACCACCAAATTGGGCTAACCTTTTGAGGATCCCAAAAACAAGCCACTCCACCAGAATTACCAGAAGCACCCACACATTGACATTGGCCACGACCCCAAATCTTTGAAGCCACACTTAACATACTATCCACTGATAGCTTAGTTTCTTGCAAGAAAACCATATCAGGAGAATGAATACGAACTAGATCTCGAATAGCCTTTTGTCGAGGGATGCTATTCATACCCCTCACATTCCAAGAAAGAACTATCATCGTTGGGGTTGGGAGAAGAGCGCATCAATAGTCTTCACTGAACCAGCCTCAACCAAATTCTCTCCAACTAGCTTCACCTTTTCTTGGTCCTTTTTGCGACCAACCTTAACTGATTTCTCAAGAATTCCTTTCTTAAAATATTTTTGCTGCACACCTAAAATAGAAGAAGAAGATTTAGTCTTTTCTAATTCAGGGCTACCCCGAACCTCTGAGCAAGCCTTACCCCCACTAAAGGGGCCACCAGAAGCAACAATCACCCCACTCTCCTCACCACAAGCCGGAGCGGAAGGAGAAATACCAGAAACCAATTGAGGATCCTGGTTGCCAGGCAAGTCTAATTCAGGGATCATCGAAGGTTGAACTTCCACCAACTCTTTAGAGCCATCCACCTCCTGCAAGTCAGTTGTAAAACCTTCCTCTTGAACTAACTCATCTAAAGCCTCAAATCTATTGAATATCTCCCCTTCCTGCCTTTCCTTAAAAGGTCTCTTTTGACCCCGTCCACGATTGCGAGGTTTAACAGGAACAAAACCATCTTTGTCCTCTGCCATTCCCTGCACAGGATCCTTACCTTTATCCACCCTTGGATTGGATTGGGTACCTACATTATTTACTCCTGCACCAGAAGCCCGAGGACACCTCCGCAGTAGATGCCCATATTCATGACATAACCGGCACCGAAACGACAACATTTCATAATCCAATGGCTGAGTCCAGGAATTAGAGCCAACTGGTCAACTCAATAGAATCAGGCAAAGGCTGACTCAGATCAATCTCAACACAAACCCTCGCATAAGAAAATATCCTTTTATCCAAAGTATGTTGAGAAGGACCAATAGGCTTACCCAGCAATAAAGCAATCGATTGTAATATATCAGTCCTCCAACATTCAAGCGGCAGCCGAGGAAGGCGAACCCAAACCGGGACCCTAGAAGGCAACTCTTCCGCTGAATTAAAGCCTGCATGCCATGGTTTTATGAAGAGACCTACTTGGTTATAAAAATAAGGCCCCCCTTCAAATGCCCTATTTCGATCTGAAATACACGAGAAATCTACCAGAAAGAAATTGTTTGCAGCCAATAGAACATCAAAGTCACCCTCCGGAGACCATGTCTTGCGGATCCAAGTGTCCAAGAAAGAAAGAGAGACCCTCATCCCCATAAACTTACATATCAAAACATGCTTACTGTAGTACTCAAGATCTTCAGCTACCGCCTCTGATTGAATCACCAACACAATCTTCTCAGCAATACGATTTTCCATTTTTTGCAAAAAATATTTCTGAAAATATTTTCTGCGATCTGACTATTTTATTAAATTTGGAGAAAATTTGTATTTTTGGTTGGCATACTCTGCATGGAGGCGATATTATTTCTCACATCGGCCACTGTCATCTCCTCTTCAGTGTACCTTGTAGCTTTATCCATTGGCTACTTGACATTGTTTGGCGAGTTCATTGGCAGGTGATCGTACTGACAATCCTATCAATTTCACCGACCAAGGTACCTGGCGTCTGAGGCTTATATCGACATCCACTCACCTTGGTAGTTTTGCTTTGCTGAGTACACTGAAAACCTCATCTCTATCACTAGCGGCCCGCTTGGATCTACGTACTTCATACAGATCTCGTCCTATCATTTCCCAAGCATCGGTCGGTCCACCCTTCGTCCATGGGTACTTTTGCTGTCAGCTAGTTGACTGTATCATTGGACGGGGTCACATCTTTGTTGATCTGTGTCATGTCACAAGCCCACATCCTTCATATTTCTGTTGTTTTGTCCAATCACATCATCGCCGGTACAAGGCTTCAATCAGTGGCAACGACCTATATTTCTTGGATCCCTGCAGTGCGGGTACGCTCTGTATTTGTTGGCTGACTTAAAGGGTTTGGTTTTGGCAGAATAAAGTTGATCTGTGGCGTATTCCTCTGGTCACTCCCATTGTCCTCCGCTGGTATGACCTTCATCTTGGCGGGTACGAAGATCTTTGCATCGGCGATACAGATTCATTCGACCTGATTTTTTTGACATATTCACAGAAAGTTTTTTGCATGGCCCTATTTTCCCTATTTTTGGTTCATTTTTTCAAAAGGAGGGAATGTTTTTTTTAAAAAGATTTCTATTCATTTCTTGAAAAAGCTAATGGGATTTTGGAGATTTTTAAAAAAAAATTCTATAAAACTTATTCATTTCCAAATAAAGAGAAAAAAAAGCCAACTGACATTCAGCCCCAAGATATTTTGCAGCGATTTTTCACCTCCGAAGCTGCGACAAAGGAGCTGTTTTTTTGATTTTGTGCAGGAATCTGTTGTTTTTTCTCTCATCATGGATTTTCCAAAAGTTGTACTTCTAACTCCATTTAATTATCATGAGTGGAAATATCAGATGGAGTTGCTATTGTTAAAGTTGAAGCTGCAATGAATCACTTTTGTTCAAGATCCAGAACCACAGGGAGCAAAAGAGAAAAGAAAATGGTTTGATAGAAGAGATGAAGCCCTTGGTAATCTTCTTCTGTCCATTTCTCCAGATCTTAGATATCATGTTGAGTCTTGCACACATCCTCATGAAGTTTGGACTACTTTAGAGAGCCTCTTTTGTAAGCTAGACAAGCTAAGGAAATTTAAGTTGGAAAATGAACTGATGGGTCTTAATCCTTCAGATTTTGACAATATTCAAGATTTTTTCTCCAAGCTCAACTCTCTCAGATTGCAGCTATCAAAATGTGGGGTTGTTAAAGATGATGAACAAATGATACTTTCTATTCTTGCTAAGCTTGGTTCTTCATATTCTGTGTTTGTTTCTACTTTCTATGCTACAATGGATGCTCTTGGCAATACATATAAAATGCCTTCTCTTGATGAATTTGCTGCATAGATCACAAGGGAACAAGCAAAGTTGATTCACATGGGTACATTGAAGTCTTCAACATCTCAAGCTCTTATTGCTAATGATACAAAGGCTTCAAGTGGCAAAGGAAAGAAGCACAAAAAGGAAACCAAGTCAAATGAGCAAGGTAAAGATTCTCCTTCACATGGCACTCTTGAGTCCTCATCCTCTTCAAAAGAGGAATCATCAAAAAAGAAGAAGTCCAAATGTGCATATTGCAAAAGGTTAGGACATGATGAGCATAGATGTTATAATAAAAAGATTGATGAACTCACACACCTTCAAAATAATAACATTCAGCTGCCCTCATCAGTGTCTTCTACTTCTTCTTCACCATCACAATCGGCAGCCACATCATCATCACAGTCAGAGAACACAACATCCACTTCTAGGCTACATAATATGAAAGGGCATGCACTCTTGGCCTCTACAAGTCCTAATTCTCAAGGATGGCTTCTTGATTTAGGGGCATCTCATCATATGGCATCTTCAAAGGAAATGTTCTCTTCTTTTGAGCCTTGTAATTCACCTCACATTCTGATGGGTAACAATACATTCATGACAGTAAGTGGGAAGGGTTCTATTGGTATTGGGGAAGGGACTTTCAATGATGTGCTTTGTGTTCCTTCTTTGACTACTAATCTCCTTTCTATTTATCAAATTGCTCATGGGGGTCAAGGTAAAACAGTTGAGTTCACTCCTGATAGGGTGTATATAAGGGACTTGGAGACTAGGGATATTGTTGCAATCAGGATGGTTGATCATTCATCTCAAGTATATTATTTTTCACATTTTGCTTCAGAAGCTGATAATGTTCCTTTGACTGCATCACACACTCCATTGAGTGTGACCCATATTAGTGAGGAGAAGTTTGGTCATCTACACCTTGGTATTTTAGAGACCAGTGCTGAACTTCCTACTCCTCCACCTCCTACTTCTTCAACCATTGTTGCTTCTGTTCATTAGCATAATCATAGTTTTTCAGATCTTGCTTTGTGGGATGATTATTTGACAGGGATTTCTACCTTGTTCCTAGAGTCTCATACTACAGATTTGGAGGACACACTTGAGGGGATTTCTCTCCTCTTTGATGACAATTTTAGCACAACTGTTACACCATCTTCTTTGTCTTTGGAGATTGATATTCACGAGTCTCCTCCATCACTTGATTTGTCATGTTTCTTGGTTGAATTTGACCATGATTATGTAGTGGCTCATTCAATCTTGGAGGCTCCTACTCAATTTTCAGAGGCACACATGTTGAGCGTTCATTCTTCCTCTTTTTAGTTGGATATGGAGTGGCTTCTTTATCAGCTTATGGATTTGTTTCTTCCTAAGGGGAGATGTGTTGCTTGCAGACATTGGGTCATCTTTTGTTTTCATGCATTCTTCATTGGCTTTGGAGCTTCTTCAGCATGTAGGGGATATCTTATCTCATTACTTCCCTCTTATGGGGGGGGGTAATTTATTGTATATTCATGATGGATGTAGTTCTTGGGGGGTATCATTGAGTCCTCTATACATCATGTTTACATTCATCATGCTTGTTTTTTGTTTTCTCTCTTTTGGAGAGGGGTTTTCTTCCCACTGGGTTTTCCCCTTTTCTCTGCTTTATGAGAGATTGCATTTCATTTGCATCTGTAAATGGGTACCTAACATGGCCTAGTTTCCAGGACCCATAGTAGTTTTCATTATAATCTTCTCCCTAAGTTGCACTTATGGGGGGGTGTTGGTGTAATTAACTATTTAATTACATCTTCATAAGTTTACTTAGGCTTTTATTTAAGTGCTAGGTTGTATTTTCTTATCCTTATCTAATTGAGCTATCTTGTAGCTCAAGTTAGGTTTAGGGTTGTGCATTCTTTCCTTTTATAAGCAAGCCTCATCTTGTACATTTGTATCAATTCAATCATTAATCAATCTTGCATACTGATATAGCAAGCATTCTCGCCATTATCTCTCTCTTGTGGAAGTATTTTGGTCTAGCAACTGATTCCTGGTTTCTAACAATCCTAAGATGGTCATTTGGATTAAAATACACCAATCCTAGGGTAGTCATCATACATTGCTATCTCGGTTAAAATGAACATCATATCTTTTGACAAGCAATATCTTCACATAGAATAGCAAATCGTCATTTGGGCTTTAAAACTGAACATTGTTTGCTATGATTGGACGGTGATAGACCTATGCTCTCCCCTTAACTAGGTGATCAAAATGCTAGAATCATGTTTTAATTTCATGCACTTTATGCTTTGTTAAAAACCTTTAGCATGCCTACTCTTGTGGGAAAAATTACTCACCCAAGAGGAATGACCTAAGTGGGAACACCTAAAGCCAAGGATTCGAACCCACTATAATCAAAAGTGAGTTGTTGATGAAAATACACTCGACGATAGTGTGCAAGATAACCATCCCCAAATCCTTTGTTCTAAAGGTTGGGAGGTCTCCTAAGGGAGTTTATCATTTGCCGCACTGAATGTAAACCCTTACTATGAGCCTTAGTGTAGAAGCTAACCGAGTCAATAGACAAACATTATAATACTCACAGTGCAAGGGGAGGGAAGAACCTTCCCCCAAGATTCTCACCATATAATTACCAAGGACCGTTTTCTCAAGGGATCAAGAAATCTAACTTTGAGTACACGCCTAGAAAAGACAAAAACATGGGTTCCCTCTAGGGGGCGACACGACTGTGTGAGTCGACACAATTTTAAGATGTGGGCTTTGTTTATTATGATGACCTTTTGACCTTAAGAGTGAGTATGCTTGAAGTGTATTCTTGTTCAAATACTAGTGAAAATCACAAGGGATCATGCTCGATCCTTGAACATACACTCAATGTTGTAGATTCTAGGACTTAAAAACAACTATTTTACAATTTTTTGCTGTGTTTTCAAAACATTAATTCAGATAAGATCATCCAAAAAAACACAAGAGTTTGACAAATCAACCTGTGACATTTATGTTAAGGGATTGGAAATCATCAACATTTGTCAAGAAATCCCTTGCAAAAAGAATCAAGAAACCAAAGAACAACTTAGCTACAAGAAACTTTTGGAAAGGAGACGCTTCTTATATCAAAGTAGGAAAATCTTGCTTGAACATCAAACTTTCATCCATATATATCATGACTTTGCTAGAGGATGTACTGATGATTTTTCTTTAGAGCCTTTATATTCACAAGCTTATTTCAAACAAAGAGCTCTTTCACAAAGGCATAATCATAGTCAACTCATTCATCATTCTTTCATCCCACAACCAGCGATACAATATTCCCACCACCCAAAACAATTGTTACAATAGAGAAAAACTTGGAAACATTAGGCTTTTTGCAAAAAAACCATCATTTTTCAAACTAAGATCAAAACATCTTAAAGGGCATCAATTTAAAATCAATTTCCAATTTTCATTTTAACTCCCATAATAGGATCTATCATCCTTCATCTAGGGAATCAAAATCTGAAAATTAGAAATTCCTTAGTCATATCAATAGGATTCATCATTCTATTTGGCTAAGGCATCAATTATCCAACAAATTTCTCTCCCATTTGTGATCTAAGTTTAGTAAAAAATTGATTCAAGCATATGCTTGTTGTCACAATATCCCAAAAACAAAGAGAAGAAGATGAAAGAGAGAATGCACTTGGCAACATGGGTGATAGAGAAGAAAAACCCTTTCATAGATTCCACCAAAATGACGTTAATGAAATAACCCAAGAGGATATCCAAATGGCACAACAAGATCCTAACTTCCATAAATTTATGGAAAAAGTTTTAGAACAAGATATGGAAAAATACCTTTTGATGCTAGTTGAACTAGGTGCACAACTTCCAAAGGACTTCGACATCAATCGACTAAAAGAAGCACCTAGAGCAGCTGAAACTAAACCAAAAAACACACAAAACATAGATCAAGTGGTTGCCCTAACACATAAAATGAAAGACTTGCAACAACAAATTCAAGATATGCAAAAAGGAACCACGAAAAGGTACTCTTTACAAGACATTTTTCCTGATCCTTTTGATCCAAGTGTCGACATGATACCATTTCCTAGACATTGTGAATTCCCAAAATACGACAAGTACAATGGTAAAATGAATCTAATTGATCATGTGAGGGAATTTAGAACCATGAGTTTAGAATTTGCACAAGAGGAAACTTATCTAATGAGGTTATTTCCAAGGAGCTTAGGAGGTCAATGTATGGGATGGTTCTCTAAACTACTAGGAATTCAAACTTTTGAAGAACTAGTCAACAGGTTTATCTCACAATTTTCCTATAATATTCAACATGAGATAACAATAAAGGACCTTTACAATATGAAACAAAAGAAAGGTGAAAAATTCCTCTCATTTCTACAATGATGGCGAAGGATGTTTGCTAGGTATCCTCATTCCATACTTGAAGAGGAAAAAATGGAACTATTCATTGACAATCTAATTGATGAAATGAGCTACAGGCTTGATTTACAATGTCCAACAACATTTGAAAAAGTAATTGAAAATGGGCTCAAGATTGAAGAAGCCTTGGTCAAAAGAGGCGTAATAAAACATTACAATGAAGGATCAAACAATACAAACTCCTCCAATCACTATACAACAACAATGATAAACCCAAGTTTTGGAAAAATAATAGAAATATTGGTAACAATGATGCTATAAATGAGACACAAAATGTGAAACTAGTATTTAATTTGATAGCAACTACTAGAAATACAAATCAAAACAATGACCAAAACATCAATCAAAATGTCAATCAAAACAACAATCCGAACAATGGAGAATCTAAACCACAATCATATCAAAGACCATGAAATCGACGAAGATTTACACCATTGGGGAAAACACTAGAATCAACAATGAGAGAACTCCTTGCAAATGGACTTATCACATTTCTTGAAGCAAGAAATTGGGAACCAAAAGTAAAACCATCATGGTGGAATGACATAGACTATTGTAACTTTCATAAGAACAAAGGACATAAAATGAATGATTCTATGCAGTTGAAACATCTAGTAAGAGATTTTATTGACAACAAGAAAGTATTCATAGAAAGACATCAAACAAACAATGATCATAACACATTTAAAAATCCTTTACCAAATTATGAAAAGGGAGAATCTTCTTCTGCAAATAGTAAAGGTAAAAATGTGAACTACATTTATGACAACACTATTCATTATATTTATGAGGTTGAGAAGAATGGCGTCACTGATAATCAAACTGATAACATTGGAACCAATGACATCATATCACTAAACATGATCCTGAACATAGACACATCCAACAATCAGATCAATGTCATAAAAATTAGGGAAAACCAAGATCATCAACTAGTCAACGTGACAACAAGGGGGCAATCCAAGGTAATATTGAAAGGAGTTGCATCTAAAACCACTACCCCCCTTCAAATCAATACAACATAGTTGATCAACTACAGAAAATACTAGCACAAATATCAATATTGGAACTCCTTAAAATCTCACCATCCCATAAGGAGGTTTTGGAACAAGCTCTTGTGGCCACCACAATACCCAATAACCTAGATGTTTGTCAATTTCAAGCTATGGTGGGACATTTAACCACGCCTCATTGTCTATCATTTTTTGAACAAGACGATGTATCACTTACTCATCCACACAATGCCACCCTTCATATTGAAATTTTAATCCATAAACACCGAGTAAAGTGTGTCCTAATAGATGGTGGAGCTGGTTTAAACATTTTCACTTTAAAATTGATCCGTGCACCAGGTTATTCTGATAATGCTATTGATGCCAGAAGGAAAATCACAATAAAAAGCTATGATGAAGAAGAGAGATCCTCCAAGGGATTGATTGTATTGCCCATTCAAGTGGGACCAATTGTGAAGAATATAGGTTTCCAGGTGTTAGAAAAATAATTGACTTACAATATACTCTTGGGACATCCTTGGATTCATGAAATGCAAGCAGTGCCTTCAACTTATCATCAGTGTTTAAAGTTTCTGGTCAATGGACAAGAAATCACTATTTCAGCTGACTACAACAATCCCCAATATTGTAGCATGCTTAAAATAGCTCAAGAAACATTTGTGCCCCATAATAGGGAGGCAAACACTTCTAGTTCATCCAATAGTGAAAGGAAACTAAACGTTGTATCTAAATGGGTTGAGAAAAAGGACCAATCAAAAGAGACAAGCATTGCTGACTCCACTACATCAAACAATGGAGCTCAACTGGATTCTCTATCACAACAATTCAAAGAAAAGATCCAGTTAAAAGACAAAGGCATGGGAGAATATTCCATTGAACAATATTTGTGTTTTTCACAATTGTTGCCATCTCCGAAATCATATGGGAAGCCATTAACATCAACACAACCTACCATGGTTTTTAATGATAGATTTATAAAGGCAGGTACTTTAGAGGATGAATCTGAAGATAAGGCCATCCTTAATTGGCTCTAGAAAGATGAGGAAGCATCTACATCGACAACTATTAGCATAAAGACAGATCAATATGGAAAGGGAAAAATAATATTAGAGAAAATGGGGTATGAAGGACAAGGACCTATTGGAAAAATAAAAGAAGGCATTGTAGAACGTATCCAACCTTTCACACTTCAGCTGAAGGACAAAATAGGACTGGGATATACAGGGGAAACAAAAGAAGAAAACACTCATAGAGTTGTTGAAAGAATCCTTCAAATGCAGGATAGCTTTGAAATAGATTCTAATGAGTATGAGTGGGATTCTTTATCAAAAACACCATACAAGGACATACCAATTGATTTCATAAAATATTATGCACCCACACATGAGGAGGGACAAAGTTCGGGGACTAGACCCATTGTATTTGGATCACAAAATATCGATGAATCAAGTGAAGATGAATAAATATCGAGTGAGATAGATGACTTGCAGAAGAGTAATATCATAGACCTTGACGTCACCACTAACAAATTTGACAACATTTCTATCCGGACCCTTACTGTTGTTGACCTTAGCCAATCTGATGACCTTTTACTCTTAATGCATCCTGAACTTATCAACTAGGAACCAACATAACCTATCAATTTTCCTATCTTTGTGAATGATGAAACTATCATAAATTTTCTTTGTTATGATGAAGATGACACAAGTTCTAATCATAATTCTCATAGTGACAGTTTAGGTCAGAAGGGTGTCAAATATTTCAGTTGCAAAATTGAAAATAGGAATAATGGATCTAATGGTGAAAACCATTCAATGGGGGTGCTGCCACAATAGTGGTTTACAATTTTTGGGAGATCCTAATTTTTGCTGAAATCACATATTTTTAGAAAATATAATGATTTAAGCCTTGAAATGTTCCATTTAGAGGATTCCAATTTAAGAGGGTTTTATCAGACCACCTTAGACCAAGCCTCCTTGGATAGAACCCTACTAGTTTTAAACCATACCTATAATAGAGTCTCCTTTACACCTATGAAAATGGTGATAAAAAATCACTTTTGATTTAACTTTTGGGGGATCAAATGAATTAATTTAAAATTTATTTTTTTGTAAGTATGTAGTCCCTATTATAAGCTTCCAAAAAATTATAATTTTAATAAAATTTAATTTGATTATTATATTTATTTTTTATTTCTTGTGAATATAGGGTTTTCACCAAAATCAGCTCTTTGTTCTGCACATGTGGAAAAATAATAGATTATCAAAAAATAAAATTGAAATATATGAGTGCACCAGATATTGAAGTCCTTGATCCAACAAAAAAAGAAAAATTGAATTTCAACACATACAAAAAAAGTTACGCATTATACGGTCGCACTATGTCTGAATTGTAATTGGTTTGACTTCAAAAGTTGATTAAAGAAAAAATATTCAATAAAAAACTATCTAATCAAGTGGAAGCACTAGATATCAGAGTTAAAAATATAAATTTTAAAGAATTATAATTTTATCCTTCATGGAAAAAAAGTTGTGTTAGACGGTGGGTGTCACTTTTTAAAAATGTTGTTTTCTGGAAAAAACTAGTTTTTAAAGGAGATGGAAAAAGAAGTGCAATCTAATTCCAAAACTTTTGAAAAAAATATATTTAGAATCTATAGACAAAATTTCATTAAACTCTTTTTTGCATCATCTTCAAATTCCTCATGGTTTTGCCGCTATAGGTGCCCGAAAGTGAAGATTTAGTTAAAAAATATTTTAGTGTCTAGTTTGGCCAAAAATTGTAAATCACTGTTGTGGGATCACCCATGGCAGCATTAGATCTCAAAAAGTAAAAGTAAAGAACACATTTGATGGTGAAAACCTCTCAGAGGCACCAAAAGATGGGAGATTTGACACCCTTCTAGAACACTATCATGAAAGATCATCAGTGTTGGTGAAGCCTACACAGTCTATCAATATCGGCACAACAAAAAAGGAAAAGACTCTACATCTAGTAACATCTATGACTGAACAAGAAAAGCTTGAATTCACTAAGTTATTTGAAGAAAGACACATGAACTTTGCTTGGTCTTACTCTAATATGCCAGGTCTAGATCAAGATCTTCTAATGCATCATTTATCCCTACCATCTGGGATAAAACTTGTGAAACAAAAACTAAGGAAAATGCATCAGCATATTGCCTTGATGGTAAAGGCTGAGATGAAAAAGTTGTTAGATGCAGGATTCATCAGATCTATTGATTACACTGAGTGGATTTCTAATATTGTACCTATTTCTAAACTAGATAATAGTATTAGAATATGTACTGACTTCAGAGATCTCAACAAGGCATGTCCAAAGGACGATTTTCCTTTGCCAAACATTGACATTATTGTCGAATTAACAATAAGACATGCCATTTTATCACTTATGGATGGCTTCCCAGGGTCTAATCAAATCAAAATAGCACTAGAGGATCAGGAGAAAACAACATTCACATATCCATAGGGAGCATTCTGCTGGAATGTCATTCCCTTTGGGTTGAAAAATACAGGTGCCACATATCAGTGTGCAATGACCACCATTTTCCATGACACGATGCATACTTTTATGGAAGATTACGTGGATGATATATTAGAAAAGTCATATACCAGAGAAGGACATATAGAGATCATGGATGAAATCTTTACCAAATTAGAGAAGTTCAATGTCAGATTAAATCCTAAGAAATGTGTGTTTGGTGTAACATCAACAAAGCTTCTAGGATACATAGTATTAGAAAAGGGTATCGAAGTGGATCCTTCCAAGGTCAAGGCCATAATGAAAATGCCACCACCAAAGAATATCAGTCAATTACGGTCTCTACAAGGCATGCTACAATCAATCAGGAGGTTTATCTCCCAATTAGCAGACAAAAGTCATCCATTCAATCATTTTCTACATAAGAATGTCTCGTTCAAATGGGATCAAGGATGTGAAATAACTTTCAATCAAATATAGCAATATCTAATGTCGCCACCCATACTAATGCAACCTGCGGAAGAGAGACCCTTATTACTATACATTGCAACAATTGAGATTTCTTTGGGAGCTCTATTAGCACAGGAAGATCCTGAGGGAAGGGAACATGCTATCTATTATATCAATAGGACTTTGAAAGGTTATGAGATAAATTATACCTTCATCAAAAAATATTGTATGGCAGTCATATTTGCTACCCAAAAATTGTGGCATTACATGTTAGCCCACATAGTCAAACTCATAGCAAAGATTGATCTGTTAAAGTATTTACTTAGTAAGGAGGCTCTACCAGGAAGACTAGCCAAGTGGGTCACAATCTTGAGTGAATTTGATATCCAGTATGTGGATAGAAGAGCCTTAAGGGTCAAGTGATTGTCGATCAGTTAGCTAAAGCTCCATTACCAGATGATCATCTGATGAACATTGAGTTTCCTAATACATACATTCTTACTGTGACAACACAAAAATGGAGGCTTTATTTTGATGGGTCCTACACACAACGTGGGTCAGGTGCGGGAATTCTATTTGTTACACCTCAAGGAAATGCCATCCCAAAGTCCTATAGACTCATGTTTCCCTACACAAATAATGTGGCAGAATATGAGGCATTAATCTTTGGCATGAAAGTGGTAGTTGAATGGAAAATCATAGAGCTACAAGTATATGGAGATTCACAACTAGTCATTTATCAAGTAAATGATGAATATCCAAAAAAAGATGAGAAGTTGATGCCCTATAATAAAATGGTGGATGATTTCAAAAAGTACTTTGTAGATATCAAATTTGAATAGATTCCAAGGTCAGAAAATAAGGCTACTGATGCTATGGTGACAATTGCTTCCTCTTACAGTTTCTAGAAAAGCGAGGTCGTTATGAGTTTATGGTGGAACAAGTGTCTAACCATGCTTATGATAATCCAAAATCTCAAACCATATGCCATTTAGTTGACATTGAATCCTCAATTTATGGAAAGACCTACACTTACCTAAAAGATAATATCCTTCCTCCCGGTCTTTCCAGAAACCAGAAACGCAACTTCATTCGCCAAACCACATGACATACCTTAATTGCTAACTACCTTTACTGTCGAGGTCTAGATGGTACTCTTCTCTAGTTTCTAGAACATAATGAGTCTAAGACAGCTTTATGTGAGGTTCATGAAGGTATTTGTGGAACTCATTCAAGTAGACTAACCCTAGCAAAGAAACTCCTCTATTTGGGGTATTACTAGCTGAATATGGAGAAGGAGTCTTTTTAGTTTATTAAGAAGTGCAAAAAATGTCAAATACATGGTAATATAATGCATGCATTGGCACAAGAATTGCATGCATTCACTTCAACATGGCCTTTTTGTCATTGGGGATTGAACCTGGTAGGAAAGATTAATCCGTCTTCATTCAACAAATACAAATTTATAATCACAACAATGAAGTACTTGAAAAAGTGGATAGAAGCGGTTCCCTTAACAACAATCACTGGAAAACAAATTTATTCTTTCATACTGAATTACGTACTCTATAGGTATGGAATTCCTTAGTCCATTGTCACAGACAATGGTCAAGCTTTTAAGAATTAGGATTTTCAGGAACTGTGTGAGAGGTTCCATATCCAACATCATTTTTCAACACCCTACTATCCTCAAGGAAATGGCCAAGCAGAGGCCTCAAACAGAATAATTTTGAAAATCCTAAAAAAGACAGTCAATGATGTTGGACGTGATTGACACGTTCAATTAAATCCTGCTCTCTGGGGATACCGAAATAGCATCAAAACACCTAAAAGATCTACATTATATGCCTTGGTATATGGATTAGAGGCCATCCTACCTATTGAGGTGGAAATACCATCACTCCATGTATCACTGAAGGGTATTATTACAGATGTGGATTATAGAGTCTCTAGACTTTAGGAATTGGAATTGTTGGATGAACATTGTCAACAATCTATAAACCATTTGAAGGAATACCAATAGAGAATGTCCAGAAGCTACAATCATAGGGTAAATCCTAGATTCTTTCAGGTTGGTGACTTGGTTCTAAAGGAAAACCCTAGAAATCAACAAGACAGAGAAAAGAAAGGAAAATTTAAACCTAACTCGCTAGGTCCTTTTGTTGTCATATCAGTCTATGGATCCAGAGTCTATAAACTATCTACACTTGAAGGGGATCTATTCAATGAACCTATCAATGGTATCCATCTTAGAAAGTTCTACACTTGAATCACCTAGTACATGGTTCAAGTCCTGGAAAAATGGTTGCCTTGATGAAAACTTGGCAAACAGGCGTCTTGGTGATAGAAAAAAAAAGAGACAAAAAAATCATAAAGTCTGAAAAAGTGCAATAAAAACATGTAGTGAAAACCTAGAAATAAGTGCTACTTCTGATTTAAACCAGCAGTTACATCTATTGGAGACATGCCATGGTCGTTCACTTTCGTAATCATTTCCATCCATTATCATATCCTAGCAACATGGTCGTGTCTCACCCTAGCTTGGGGAAAAATCCTGAACTCACTGGGGGCAATAAACTTGAGATTAAAAAAATAGACAAACAATAGTATGAAAATGCAACAAACACAATGATCATAGGGAAACTCAACATTGAACATACATCAAACGTAATTTTTTTTCATAAAATCAACCATCGATATCAAATAGCTGAAATCAAATCAATCAAAACAACTTTAGATGGATGATATTCTTTTGAATCATGATTTCATCACTTTAGCTTGAATGCTCAAATGTTGTACTTTGATTTTTGCTATCATTTCATTGGATCAACTTGATGATGTATAGAACTAGAGAAGCTAGGAAGAAGAATGGTATTTTTCTTTGTCTGCTATCTATGGGTTGATCATTATTATTGTGTGAATTGTTGCGAGACGTGCTCTACCAAGTATCATTGATGACATTCAGAATTCACATATTAAAATGATTGATTCTTGTTTGTTTACACAAGAAATGCTTAGGACATATTGGTTTCATTATACCTAGATGCTTGTGTTCACTTGCAATATCAAAAATAATGAAAGTAGTACTTAGGTCATCATGGTCTAACTTATACCATCGATGCTTGTACATAATTTGCATGGTTAAATTAGATTGCATTCATATTAGTTTTGCATCTGCATTATAGATTTTTGAAAGCTAGTGAATCAATAACATGATAGAGCAATCATAAAATCTCTGACTGAATAAGTGTACATCATCAAGTTTCACTACATCAATCAATCCTATACTGGGGCATATAAATCAAAGCTAATAAACCACATCAACTAATGATATCTATATTGTCCTACACCAGATGCAAAATCATGTCCCATGTCTTTGGGAAGAACTCTAAAATACTCCTATGATCATAACATATTGCAAATCAACAATATTATCAATCAATCAAAAATTAATCAGCCTATCAATCTAATTGGCTCTGGTGAGATTTTGATCAAATCTCATGAGCGTTTATTATTGAACCTTGCCTATCATGAGGTCAAACATCAATCTATTATTGAACCTCGCCTATCATGAGGTCAATCAATCAATCTATCAATTAACCTCTCCTATCATGAGGTCAATCAATCAATCTATCATTGATCCTCGCCTATCATGAGGTCAATAAATCAATCTATCATTGATCCTCGCCTATCACAAGGTTAATCAATCAATCTATCATTGATCGTCACCTATCATGAGGTCAATCAATCAATCAATCATTGAATCTCACCTATCATGAGATCAATAATCTTCTAATCTAGCAGGATCATTAATCAATATCAAATCAAAGGCTACCATAATTGAAACTCATCAAACACAAGGAGGCAAAGTAGGGCAACATTTAATCATCTGGAAAAATCAATATTCTTTATCGGGAGATAAATCGTTGAATCATCATAAAATCATGAAAATCACAAAAAATCCAAAAAATATCCAAAAAAATTAAAAATTCATTGATTTATCTCCCAAGGGGGCATATATCCATCATCATAGCAAAGTCAACGTCTGGGGCATACCCAAAAAAATTTCGTCAATACTGGGAGCAACGACAAAATTTTCTTTGAAGCAATGCGTAAACACATCACTTCAAAGAGGGGAAAAATGTATACACCTAAATGGATAAATCTAATTAATTAAATACGATTTATTTGATTAATTAACCTTTAATTCATCTACTATTAAATAAATAGAAATATTTATTTATATAGTTCATGTTTAAATTCTTCTATCTTTATCATATTAATTTCCCCTTAATTAAATAAACAAATTTAATACTTTGTTTTATTTAATTATTAAATTCTCTTATTTATTCTATCTTAATCACATCATTCTATCTTAATTAAATAAACAAGTTCACATACATTTGTTTTATTTAATTATCTATTTCTTCCATCATATTTATTTAATAAACAACTTACTATAGTTTGCTTTATTAAATTAAATATCTTTTTTTGCTAAAATTGGAATAAATCAAATATTCAATGAAAGCATATTTCTACAACTAATGATATCCATTGACCAAATTAGATATGAAATGTCTAATTTAATTCAACTCAATCTTCATGGGAAAATTTGGAGACAAATTGGAGACAAATTTGCATGCAAATTTCTTCATCTGCTTCCATTGATTTGTTCCTATCTTTTGGCTGAATGTTTTTGTGGGGAGGAGCAATATCCATAATCATCTTAGATTTCATCTTTCACCATTCAATTCTTCAGATCAAATCCAAACCTTTGCTTTGCTGCCCCTTCACGAATGTGCTGTCGTGAATCTATAAATACAACTTCTTTCTACAAGAAAAGGATCCCAACTTTGTGTAAACTTACTCCATAGAAATATCAATTGAGCAATCAAGCATCTTAGCAAATAGAAATAGCAATAGAAATAATTTTATAATAGAAATCATGGCTTTTCATTTAGCTACATCTTAGTTTACTATAGCTTCTTTTATCAAGTTTCATGCCAATTTTAATCAAGTATCATCAATATAACATTTAGCAATCATCATATAAGATTAGTTTCTTGCATTTAAAAGTATCTCATTCTCTAGATTGGAATTTTAATAGTCACAGTGCTTACAAAATTTGAGAGCCTCGCGATTTAATAAATCTTTGGAGATAGAGAGCAATATGATGCTTTCAATAGATTTCTTTCTTCTATTAGATTAATCATTGTTTATATCTATTGATATAATGTCTTATTGATTGTGTTGATTATCATTACACATATTTTACTCACAGAATAACTATTTCTTGAGAACAACTAAAAAGGGAAAATAAAAAAGTCTCTTTAACTCCTTGATACTTAACATTCTTTATAAAATATATTTGAAATAAAAATAAGAAAAGTTATTGTTGAGGTGGCATGTTTCCTATGTTTTCCTCTTGTGAAGATTGAGTAATTGATATGAAAATTTTGGATTTGTACATGTAGAATTCCTTAACTATTAGTGGCATCTCATTGTGTTGTGGGATGATGATGTTCTTATTCCTTAATTTTCATAGAGCCTTGTTCAATCATGCTAAATCTATTTTTCCAATGTATGTAGTTGCATGTCTCAGGAATTGGGATAAAGATAAATCAATACCACTCAATATTCTCATATTCTCCATGTTGAAAGTTTACTTATCAGAGAGGTTCTCAATTAATTCTTTAAAGTTCCCCTTTAATATTTCCACATCCTTATCATGAGAATTATTCTTCTTTTGGAGATGGAAGCCAATGCTTGAAAGGTTCTTTGGATCTCATCTTTCATTTGATTACACTCTTTAAGAAGCTTGTTTTTGTCAAATAAAATTTGTTTTAGGAATGCAATCTTCCATTTGATACTCCTCTTACATATAACACATCTATTGTCATCAACACTTGGAAATATTTGTTCAACCACCAATTTTTCTACGTCTAGCTCAAGAATTTCTTTGAAAAACATTTGTTTTCAACCAAATGGATTCCTCATATTTGGTAGTGGTAATTTCATTGTCTATTTCAGCTTTCAATACTTCAATTTCTTTACATATCTCTCATTTCAGTGATGAATTTGGTTCCTCTAACCAAGATGTCTATAGCCCAGTCTTTAGTGATCTTCCCATAAGTTTTATAACCATAGATTTTACTAACCATATATTTCCCATTAGATGAAGTTGGATCAAAAGGATCACTTATCTGACTGATCAATTGATGATAGGGATTGATCAATGATTTTAAGAAATTAGTCAAAATATTTACCTAATGCTTTAACTCATCTTTAATTTGTTTTAATCCCTGGCCATCCTTTCCAGAAGTCTAGCAATTGTCACTTGAAAATTGTGTATATCCTTATCTCTAGTAGAAGGTCACAAGATAAATTTAGTGATATTAAAATCACTATCAGTCACTTGTCCTACATCCTTTTGTGTAGAAAGATGCGCTACTTGTTAGAAATGAGGATCTTAGGATACTAATCATTATAAAAAAAACATAAAATAAATAAAATTAGAATCATACAAGCATATATTTTATACATTACATAAGATATACATCATGAGGAAAACCCTTTCGGGTAAAAAACCCCATAAAGCATCATTTTATTAAAACACTTACAATATTGGTCTATTATAACATAGACCGAACTTGGGGAACACTTCTCCATACTTACACATAGCCAATAATACCTCATGTGCTTAGTGATATAGTTCACTATATAATCTCCAAATTCTACATCTCTCAAATGAGAGATAACCTCCTGTAATATAAGAAGAAGGGTGATGTAATAATTGAAAGGGTATTAGTCACTCCTATTCAACAACCCCCATTCATAAATAATCAATAATCTAATTATTTAGACTATAATTATTTCAAATGGGAATGCTTAATAAGCATATAATATATAAGGTTTTATAACCTTATTTTAGAACAATATATAAATGTTATCAGGGTATGACCCCTAATAACATTATGTTCTAACAATCCCCCTTAATCTTAATAGGGGGCATCACATGTCGATTTCCATAAAATAAAAAATGAAGTACCTAGTAATGTAGGTCTTCTTTGATAGTGATGAATAGGGACACAAATATATGCCAAAATGAAATTCATGCATTTCAAACTACATGAAAGTCATCTTGTAATAATTTATAATCCCAATGTTTTAAAAATGATGCTATATATGAGGTCTTATAAATATTTTTATTGGAGGTCGGGTCTCCTCAAATCAACCTCACCCTAGGTTCATTACATAGTATTTGTAGGACTTAATACAATGTGCCCTTAGGACTTAATACAATTCTTTTATAAGTGGAATATTTACAAAGACAAAATTTAATATATGCCTGTAGGACTTATACTTCTAGGATTTAGCCATTAGGTGGTGGCATTGACATACACACTTCCCCTCAATGGCTTCACCTAAGGTCAAGCATTTTATTTGAATTTGGAGCTCATATAATGCCTATTAGGTCTTACATCTAGGATTTATCCATGAGGTGGTTTTATGCACACCCCCCCTCAATGGAATCACTTATGTCCAATCATTTCATGGAGGTTTTTATAAGTGATGGCTAATATTTCAATATTTTCTTTTTTCTCATAGCATTCATATGCTTGAATAGAACTAGAGAGGATTTTTTATGATAAAATACTTTTTCTTGAGTAGAACTGGAGAGAACTTTCACTTGGGTAGAACTTTTATGATGGAATACTTTTTCTTGAATAAAACTAGAGAGAACTTTAATGATGCAATAATTTCATTTAAATGTAATTGGAGAGAACTTTTTAAAATGGAATAATTTTTCTTGAGTGAGTTTCCCATGATTTTCAATATTCTTTTCTCTATTTGGAAATGAGATTATTTGGTAAGAGTAAAATAACTCTAGTTATCATATAGTAAAGTGGTACTTTTACAAGTATCCATTTGAAGCTCTTCCATTATTATACCATCCATGTAAGAATGCCTACACTATTTATTTTTAAGATATAATCTATGGTAGATTTCCTATAAATGGAATTTCCAATATAGTCAATAACATAATAATTAAATAAATTTTATTATAAGTGATGAAAAAATCTTTCATTTTTATATGTATTTATCATTTTCCAATGAGAATATAGTATTCTCATAATTCTTGGATATAGTTAATTCTATTGCAGATCATTAGCAAGGAGAAAAGGAGATTTTCATGAACATACTTGCATGGATAATTAGTCATGTTTCTTTCAAAGAAAAAAATTCATGCTACTAATCATATAGTAATTATCCAAAAATGATTAAGCAACGAGTGAGCTATCCTTTCTAGGCTTGCTCCTCAGATAGTTTATTAGGGTGATAGCCACGCATTATAATGACCAATATAATATTTTTATTTTTCATAATAGTATGGTTAAGAAAAATGGATCAAATATAACATAGAGCACAATTCTTCATGTGACTAAATAGATAACACCTAAGGAGACATTATCATATATCTATAAGTAAACATAAGTATCTATTGATTAATATCCTTAATAAATATTAAAGATTTCCCTTGGAAGAACATGTAGTACTCCTCTGGCTAAGGAGTCGGAAGAGAAAGATAGGTCAAGGGCTTCTTCTGGTATTTCATACGTTGAGATTGAATTAATTAAATAAAGGTAATATTTTTATTAAAATGCTAGATTAAATTGTATTTAAATATTAAATGTTTTATTTATTTCTAAAAAGTCATGTATTTTATTAAATATTAATTAAATAATAAATTGTGTTTATTATTTCAAATAACTCACTGGTTGAGGATAATTATCAGAATAAATTATTTAAATTAATTGGATAATATGCTTTACAAGTAAAGTTGTAAAAACAGGATTTAAAACAAAAAAATATATCTAGGAATAGAAAAATAAAAAAAATAAAAGTTGAAAAAGATGCTTTCTGCCTTTTCCTATTTTTCGCCCATCTTTCCCCAAGCACGCATTTTTTGGGTGCAATAAGACAATGGGAACGGTAAGCCATAGGGGGGAGGATCTGGTTGGATATGGAATCCTTGGGGGAATGAATGTAAAAAAATGGTTGTTTCCTTTTGAATCCAGAAGGTGGCCTGCAATGCAAATGGGAAAGAAAATGGAAAAAAAAAGTCCATCATTAGCAGAGGAGGCAATGCTTTCTAGTAGAACCATGGCGCATGGTGCTAGATACGTGCTTCATCAACTAGAGTTCGGGATGAGATCCATGGGCTCAGTAGCTGAACATCACCTCTATAAAAGGACAATACCCGAGTTGACCATGAGATTTATAACAGGGGACACCATTGGTGTATAGTTAGAAAACTGGATGCCCAATGAGAGCATTGTTTTCACTGGCAAAGCATTCGTAGAAATGACTCCTTGGCCATATTAATAACGACCCGCATTATGGACTGCAGAGGTCGGTAAGATTTTATGGCTCACTGATAGTGCATGCGGCGAGCAGAGAGGCCTTCACCTACGAATGCTAGGTGAGCATCATTTAATCAACCACAGGCACAAGAGCACGATACATCTTGTTTAGAGAATATCCTCCACGCTAGGACTCACTAGAGAGGCGTCAGAGACTACATAGTGAACCTGACTCAACCGTTGAGATATATGTTTTGATTTCTTTGTATATGTGGGAGAGCACGGCGGGAGAAAGGGTCGAATATGAAGGTTATCAAAACTCCTATCTAATGTCTAAACAGAGGGGATCTCATGTTCTCGAGCTGACAAGATGGACTAGTATGTGAATGTGTCTGTAACCTGTTCTTTGGCGATCATATGTGATCTACAATATCCTGGTACGTAAATTGATCTCACACTTCTTTATCTAGGGAATTATATGTGTTGGATTCCTTATATTCCTTTGTCAGCTGATTTTGCATGTTTATTTGCCCACCCTCTTGTATTTGTTAAGTCAACTGTATTGGACTTGAATTGATGAGAGATGAATTTAGTACAGCGTGGCCAAAATCCTTCTTGGTGTCAGCGCATACTATGGCCCTATCGATTTGTATTTATCTTATATCCCCTTGTTGCCTCCTTAGAAGATTCGATAGTTGCATGTCGTTTTGTTTCTCTCTCAGCCATTGGCTTTAGGTGCAGTAGGGTCTTAATCCTCATGAAGAATAGTGTTTCTGGTTTTGTCTTGTGAGATCAGTTGCTTGCTAAATGATAGTCTATTCTATTGACAACAAATTTTGTGATTTAATCTCCATTCTTTTGTGATCCCTTGACTTAGTGATGTCGATGTAGGATAGGCGATAGGGAGGAGAATATTGTTACTTTCTTATTGTGCTCAATGGACGAAACCTCTGCTTTCCTTGGAGAGTTTATGTCCTTGGAGTTTCAGCTTGCATGTCAATCATGTATGGCACCCAACGTAGAGGTATTCAATGCCAGAAATCTTTTTTTTGTCTTTGTTATGGCTGTGGTGTTGCGCTCTGTTATAAGATAGTCGATCTCTTGTTGTCATAAGCTTAGGTTTGAATTTGTAATCCTGAAGTATTTGATTTTAGTGAAATTGTGAATTAGTTCTCTTGTTGGGTATGATGGCATGGTTGCATGCACCCTTGCTCTCCCCATTTAGTCTTTCTTTTGAATCGACCTTTTTGTTTCCAGTCGATCTTTACCTTCCTGAATATATATACATATATATTCATATGTATGTGGACTACGATTTAAGTAGAGGACTTGGCTGAGTATGGTATACGCATCAGCATGGTACAAAAGATGGGCATGGATCTTCCAAGCCATCCACTGAGATGGTTTCCTTCAAAGATGTGGGCGATATCCCCATTTCTAGAGAGCTCGATACTTAGCTTGATACAAAACAAAAAAAAAGAAGTTTCCTTAATAAAGCTCCTGCCACTGTTCTCTTTGCATGTCACTATTTGTATGGCTACCTTTTTATTCCTTTTGAATGACCCTCCTCTTTCTACTCCATTTCCAGTTCGATTAGTCCCTAATGTCATTCCTTTTATTTAAGTAGTTGGACCAAATCTTGATGTTATGTTTCTATTATTCGTTGGGTAAATTCATTAGTGTAAATTATCTACTAGTTAGTAAAGGCCATTCGGTTTATTGGTTAACGTATACATGTGTGTCCTAACCATTAACAATAGTAATCTCAATATGTATATATTCTATGTAGGTTCATATATACGTAACTATGGCATTTGTCAATTTGAATTTTTAAATGCATCGGGCATCACTGTTTGATTTTTGAGTATAGTGACACATTTGTGATTTCTAAGCTGAAAATTCCAAATAATTTCAAATTTTGATGATTTCCTAATTCTATGGGCTTCATGGATCATTAGACGGCAATTAGGAGGATGGCTCTGCAAGCGCTGCATGAGGCCGCAGCCATCTAGGCTCGGCCTGCATGTGGTCTTTTGGTGGTTGCATGTGTAGTTGGGGGTCGGATCTGTTCTCTTCTTCTCTGAAGCTTCTTGGGGGTGGGTTTTTTTACGCTATTTGAGGGGAGGCTCTTTTCTTTTGCAGCAGGTGTGTATTCTGGGGTTGGGGGGTTGCGACCTTGGTGTCCAGTGGAGTGTGCCTTCTTCGAAGGGCTCTTCATTTTATTTGGGCCTTGCTTGCTCATCTTGCGTTGTGTGCTCTTTGATGGATACTGGAGAATCTTCTAGGGTTTGTCCCAATATGGACTTTCGTTCTGCTTTTGGATCGAAACCCTCTCCACAGGGTTCGAAGATTTTTGATAGTAATCTTTTCTCGGTGGAACCTGAGAAAGTCGAGATGGGCTCGGTAGGGGGGCCTAGAATTCCGAAGATTAATGGGTGCCTCGAACGGTGTAAAGAGAGGCCGAGCGTAGTCATTCCAATGGAGATGTTGGCTGAAGACATTGATTATTATGCACGACATTCTCTTTATTGCAAATTCTTAGGTTTGAAAATTTCTTTGCAATTCTTGGAGATGTGGGCTCAAAAGACATGGATGCCTGAGGGAGAGATGGAGATCCACCTCCTGGCAAATAACTACTTCATGGTTACTTGTGATTGTTTGGCTGATCGGAATAGGATTTTTGAAGGGGGCCCATATTTTTATAACCAGGTGGGCTTATTTATTAAGCCATGGCATGCTGGCTTCAACCCGGCAGAGGAACTTTCGAATCGGGTTCCGGTTTGGGTCCGTCTTCCAAGGCTCCCTATGGAATGCTGGCGAGAGGATGTGTTGTGCCTATTAGCCTCGAAGCTGGGGAAACCTGTGGGTTCTTCTCAGCAAACACAATTCAAAAAGGTAATGACTTTTGCCCGGTTTTGTGTAGAAATTGATTTAAGTAAGCCATTTCCAGACTCGTTAGAAGTGAGTGCAGGAGATTATTCATGGGTGCAACAGCTGGATTATGAAACACTTCCCTTCCGTTGTCGTTTCTGTCATGAGTATGGTCACCTCCTGCGCAGATGTCCAAAGGCCAAGCCTTTGGAGGCTCATTCTTCTCAACCTTCAGCTAATCCACCTAGGGTGGATAAGGGCAAGGACCCCCATTCAGGGTTCTGGTGGTAGGGAAGATGGATTTATTCCCGTTAGAGGCCGAAACAGAAATAAAGGTCATAAAAGGACTTTGAAGGACAGGCAGGAGGAGGACACCTTCAACAGGTTTGAGGTGCTAGAGGATCTTAGTCAACAGGAGGTGAACCCAGGATTTTTGGATCTAGATCATGGGACTCTGGATATTGATCAGCATGGCCCTTTAGTTGAGGCAATGCTTACTCCCCAACAGGAGGGGGGTATGGGAGTGCCATGCTTAGATGAGGTTGGGAAAGATTCTAGTCAGGTTTTGCTCAACTCAGAGGGGATTATGGCTCCGCTTACTGATGGGACTTCGGCTCTAGGGACAGATCGTCAAATGGAGGTTCAGGTTGAGTTGGGTGGTAGTGCTGAGGTAGTGAAAGATAGTGTAGATAAGGTTCACCTCTTGCAAAAAGTTGGTCCAGAGGTGGGCAAGAAGAATATTAAGGCGTCCTCTCAGTTGGGTGTTCTGCAAAAAGTTCTCAAGAAGGGGGGGCCGGAGAAAATTTCTAAGCTGGGAAGGAAGAAGGATGAGGAAAAGATTAAGATGATAGGGGAGACTTTGGTGGAGTCAGGGTCAGTCAAGACTCTGGATTCGCATTTTTCATGCCCCTCGAAATGATAGTTCTCTCTTGGAATGTTAGGGGCTTGAACAGTGGCCCTAGACAAAAAGCTGTTCGGGATTTGATTAGGTGTCATTCGCCTGATGTTCTTTTTTTGCAGGAGACTAAGCTCTCTGTGGAGGGTATGATGGATCTAGTTCCTAAGTTATGGGGGAATGGTGGATTCCAATGCATTGGTGCTCAAGGGTCTTCTGGCGGGGTGGCATGTTTATGGAACCCGCGTAAGATTTGCCCCCTTTGGTGGGTGTCTTTCAGGTCCTCCCTTTCCATGGTGGCCTCTTGTTTTATGTCAGGGGAAATTGCTCTCTTCTCCAATGTGTATGCGCCTGTGGAGTTGCAAGGAAAGCAACTTTTGTGGTCCAACATTCATTTAGTTCGCAGCTTATTTCCCTACCATCCTTGGATTATTGGAGGCGATTTTAATGCTATCACGGAGCTTGCAGAAAAACGAGGTGGTATTGCAAGGTTGGAGGCTTCTGCATTATTGCTCCAGGACAATATCTCTGCTTTGAATCTTGTGGATATCAAACCTGGCAATGGTCTTTTTACTTGGAATAATAGGAGAATTGGCGATGCCTCTATTTCTGAAAGACTTGACAGATTTTTGGTGTCTAGTTTTTGGGTGGGGGACAGGTGGTTGATAAGCTCTGAAATTTTGGATGGTCGTGGTTCTGATCATTGGCCTATTAAGCTAGTGGTTGATGTGCCTCAACGGTGTGCTAGACAGACCTTTAAGTTCCAACTCATGTGGCTTAGGGATGAATCTCTTCATGTTTTGCTCCCTAGTTGGTGGGATCAGGGGAAGCCAGCATATGGCACTGCCATGTACTCTTTCTCAAAGAGGCTCCAGTATGTTAAATACAGATTGAAAAGATGGAATAGGCAGCATTTTGGTAACTTATTTCAGGAAAAGCAAAAGGCGCGAGATAATCTAGACCTAATTACCAGACAAATTCGAGATCAAGGCCTCTCAGAGGAGCTGAGTTTATTAGAGGTTGCTGCAACAAAAGAGCTTGAGGAATGGGAGTTAAGAGAAGAGATTTTTTGGAAACAAAAGTCTCGTATTGAATGGCTCCAGGCTGGGGATCGAAACACTACTTTCTTCCATAACTCAGTTAAGGATCGGAGACAAGGTAATTCTATTTCTTCTATTTTGTTGCCTAATGGGGAATCTTTGTCCTCTTCAGCCTCTATTTCAGCTGAATGCATTCGATATTTCTCTACCCTTTTCTCTGAGGATTCGCCTCCTGCGGAGGAGGATGAAGCTAAAATTTTAGATTGTATCCCGAAGCTGGTGACTAATGAAATGAATGACTCATTGCTTGCTCCTATTACCTTGTCGGAGCTTGAGAAGGTTGTATTCCAGATGAAGAAAGGTAAAGCTCCTGGGCCTGATGGATTCCCCATTGAATTTTTTCAGGAGTTCTGGGAAGTGGTTAAATTGGACCTTTTAGAGGTTGTCCAAGAATCCTTTATGCATAAACAAATGTTGAAGTCCCTAAATGCTACATTTTTAGCTCTTATTCCTAAGAAGGTGGGAGCTAACTCCTTGGATTTGTTTAGGCCTATAGCTCTATGTAATGTTGTGTATAAAATTATTACTAAGTTGATCGCCGAAAGGCTGAAGCCTTGGCTTGATGACTTAATTTCTGAAGAGCAGGGGGGTTTTGTTGCTGGAAGACAGATCATGGATGGGGTAGCTATTGCTGCTGAGGCCATCCACTCTATGGAATCCTCAAAAGATAAATCTATGTTTATCAAGTTAGACATGGCTAAAGCTTATGATCGTGTTAAATGGAGTTTTCTATTTAAAATCCTTGGAGCTTTTGGCTTTGCTGAGGGTTGGATTGAATGGGTTAGGAGTTGTGTCACTTCCTCCTCCTTTTCGGTGCTTGTCAATGGTGAGCCCACTTGTTTGTTTGGTGCTTCTAGAGGCCTTAGGCAAGGAGATCCCCTATCTCCTTACTTATTCATCCTCCTTGCGGAAGGCCTGGGAAGACTCATTCGTGCTCAGGTTGCTAGTGGATTGCTTCAGGGATGGAGTTGGGGAGATGGTATTCCCCCTCAGTCTCATCTGCAATTTGTAGATGATACTGCCTTGATGGGTAGGGCTAAGGTTGAGGCGGCTCTCAATTGGCGCAGTGTTTTGGACAGTTACTTGGCAGCTTCTGGGCAATGCATAAATGAGGGGAAGTCCTTCATATATTTCTTCCACACTCCTAAAGGTATTCAAAGGAGAATTGCTGGTATCCTTCGGTTTCAGATTGGTTCGCTTCCTTTTTCCTATCTTGGAATCCCTCTTGCTGTTCGCTCTCTCCCCAAAAGGTTTTGGCAAGAGACTCTTGATAAGTTTCGAGGATTGGTCAGTCATTGGACTTGCAGGTGGCTTTCTTCAGCAGGTAGAGTGACTCTTTTAAAGTCGGTGGTCCAGGCTCTTCCTATTTATAAATGCTTTGTTCTTTCTGCTCCTTCAAGTTTTATTAGAGATTTCGAGAAATTGTCTCGTCAGTTTCTGTGGGCTGGTAATCTTCTTCATAGAAAATGGAGTCTTGTGAAGTGGGATGTTGTTTGTAGGCCAAAGCAAGAGGGGGGTCTTGGTTTACGGCGGGCTGATTTGAATGGGCAGGCCTTGGCTGCTAAGTTGTATTGGCACTGGTGCTCTCAACAGCATATGTGTTGAGCTAAAATTCTGACCTTCAAATATTTGGGGGCAGTAGAAAGTAGGGAGGTATCAAGGTTTAGTATGGAGGGGAAAGGCTCTGTGATCTGGAGTACCCTTAAACGTGGTGCCAAGTTGGTTAAACAGGGACTTTTTTGGGTTTGTAATGGGGGTCGAGATGCTCTTTTCTGGTATGATTCTTGGGATGGATACCCACCCATTGTGTCATCTCATCCCCATCTCCAAGATTTATGCCAGATTTTTGTGGAGGCGGGTTGGAGTCATGTGGCAGATTTTAAATCTCAACAATCTTTGGGTCAAATTTATGTGTCTAGGTGGAAGAGCCCCTTGGATTGGCCTCCTGGTGGTGCAGTGGAGGATCGTCAAGAGCTTGCTAAGATTTTATCGAGTCGTGTCTGCAATTCTCTCCAAGGGGCTGATGTGCTTGCTTGGGGACCCGACTTGAAAGGAAAATTTTCGGTTGCCTCTGGTTATCAGGTTTTGGATAAACAGGTCTTTGGAAGCTCCCAGGTTTCTTGGTGGAAGCATGCTTGGAATAAATTTGCTTGGCCTAAGTGTAATTTTTTCTCTTGGCTCGTGGTTCAAGGTAAGTGTCTTACTTGGGATAATCTTTGCAAACGTGGGTTCCAGGGCCCCTCCATGTGCATTCTATGTGGTCAGCATGATGAATGCTTATCACATCTATTTTTTCAGTGCTCTTTTGTTAAGACTATCTGGCATCACTGGTGGAATCTTTGGAGCTTACCGTGTTGCCATGTCTCTTCTTTGGAGGATTTTTGGAAGAGACAGGGTTCTTCTCCTGCTACAACCTCTTTTCTTAAAATTGCTTGGAGCATTGGTCCTAGTTTGATTGTTTGGCAAATCTGGTTGGAACGTAACAGAAGAATATTCTTGGATAAAAAATTGCTCGTGGGGCAACTTTGGAGGCGAATTCTTGGGGCTTTGCTGGAGACTTTGACTGCAAAGTGTGACTTGTCTGTGTCGATTGCTCCTGGGGACTTGGGTGTTGTAAATTCCCTGGGTCTTGCCACAGGGGGGAAGTGTATTATGAGTAAAGTGCATCGTAGGCGTGGGCGTGAGAGGGTTTCTCGTGAGGGCTTTTGGTGCCCACCTGCTCTAGGGGAGTTGAAAATTAATACTGATGGGTCTTCTAGAGGTAACCCTGGGCATGCTGGGGTTGGGGGTATTGGTAGAGATAGCCTTGGAGTGGTGGTTTTCTTCTTTTCTATGTATCGTGGTTTGCAAACTAATAATCTTATGGAGGCTAGCGCTATTCTCTTGGCGGTTGAGCGTGCGGTTTCCCTGGGATGGCGGCAGATTGTTTGTGAAGCTGATTCTCGGGTGGTTATTGATATATTGAATAATCAAAATTTGGAGGATGTGAATTGGCAGCTAGCTGTGGTTGTCAAACAAATTATTTCTCTGTGCTCTACCTTGGAGTCCATTGTTTTCCGTCATATTCCACGGGAGTGGAATAGGGTGGCTGATGGGCTGGCTAGATGGGCGTCAGAAAAGACTGATTCTTGGTCTGTGGATTATTGGAGCAATCTCCCTGTTGATATGGCCCCTGTTCTTGAGGAGTGGGTTGCTGAGGATATGAGGTGCTTCTTGGGTGTGAATTAATTCTTGTTGTTTTGGCCCCTTGTGGCTTCCTTCTTTGGACTTTGTAATGCTGTTATGATTCAATAAAGTTTTTACCCTCTTTTATTAAAAAATAAAATAAAAAAATATATACGTAACTATTTATCCCTTGGCTTTCTAATTAAAGGGTAAACTATTGTTTAGAGAAGCATAATAACCTTTTTATGAATTCTTTTAGTATTTTAGAATGATTAAAGAAGTGAACGTTGTGCGTTTTTGTATATATATATATATATATATATAATTATTAAGGTATAGATTTTATTTAGCATGTTAGTTGCAACAGAGTTTATGGGGGGAGAAAAGAAGTGTTGAATTGTTGTATTAAGGGAAGGAGTGTACACTAGATAGTAGGTTTAGGTACTTGTTTTTAAAATTAAAAAAAAAACTAAATATGGTTCTATGTTTCTATAGGAGGAAGGTGTTATTTGGATAAGGTTATGGGTCTTGTTGCTTGAATATAGTTATTTTCATTTAAATATTTTAATAATGGAAATTTGTTTACAATCATTGATCTTCATCTGTCATTGATTAAATAAGTTAATCATGTTAAGGGGAATGTAAACTAGGGGTATGGATTTAAAGGATTAGATTTAGATGTTATATAAAGGATTATTTTAAAAGATTACATTAGTTCATATAATGTTGAGTCTTGACAAATTTACTATTAGAAATTATTATGGGTTAATGTTTTATTTATATTAGCAATAGAATGATTTGCTATGGAATTTGATTATCAATGGTAAATAATTGTGATTGTAGATACATCCCTTATAATGGATTTAGCAATTATAATGATCCATTATTAATAGAGGTATTAGTAGAGAATGGTTCTCCTCCTAGCTAAAAATTTGAATAGAGGATAGTTACTTGTGAATCCCAAGGGTCTACTTTATTATTAAGTATAGTTCCTTAAAATAGATCTCACACTCATATAATTTTAAAATATTATCTACAAATTAGTCATCATAAATGATTAAGTAAGCATTGGTGAGTTTAAATAAATTTTTATGTCTTTTAGTAAAAGTGATAATCAACAATTAAAGGAAGAATCAATTAGATAACAGTTTTTTTCTTTTTTGTGTAAAATACAACATTTAGTTATCGTTATTATAAATGGCGAGAAAATGTTTGTGTAGATGATATGTTAAATTGCAAGTAAAATGTTTAATAACCATATGTTATCATAGTAGATAGAATGTTGGCGTATGGTTGAAGTTTTATGTCAAAACCTTATTGCTTCGTTCCTTGTTGAGTTTTATTTTGAGAACCTCCTATAGTTATTGTGTTTATTTTTGCAAGAATATGCTTACCTAGTTCATCAGTCTTTGGCTTCACCTTAGTGGGTGGCAGCCGCCTCTGAAACTGTCTGGGGTGATGGACCCTAGAAAGGGTTGCATACCCACTCTTCTTGTATGTAATTTTGTAAGGGTCACATTATGCTTATGATTAGAGGCTTGAATTTAGCATGTAATTGTGGTGTTGTGTTACTTTGTGTTGGAATAGTTTCCTCCTTGAAAGTCTTTTGAGTGAACCCTTGGTTGGTCAGTCAATGAGTTGGAGCAGCTCAAGTTGTCGAACTACGGTGCCTCTGCGAATTATATACGTAGGCAAGGCCATCGAGTGATGAGCTCCCGAGGCATTAGGTCGGGCCCCTAGGACTGTTCTTCTGAGTCTTGTTTGAGTCTGGTCATTTATCTCCGGTAACGTAAAAACTATCATTGATTTATATAGCTTCTCTTAGTGATCATGTGCTAACTATCTTTGATCTTATGGGTGTGCCAAGTCATGTAGACCTTGCAGGTATAAACATTAGGAGCAAGGACATGTCGATAAAATAGAATGTAAGAGGTATGTTAAGCTGACCCCAGTAAGTAGACTCCATTGCCAAAGTTAGTAAATCACTTCTATCTTGTCTTGTAACTTGTGTGATCTTTGAGTATAGCTATAAGTAGTGAATAGTGTTGTTGTTATCTTTGTTTCGTTGTTAGTTGTTTGTGAAGTAACCTCGCGTGCTCCAGAGAACTAATTGTACTAGTGTAATGTAAGGTGTGATATGTTTATGGTTAATGTTCTGGTATGTTCAATTGTAATGTTTTAAAAAAAAAATTATTTGCTTTGTCTGTGTTCTCTGAGTTGCATGACGGGCGTTACAGAACATCTTATTTGAACATGCTCAAAACTATTTCCTTGTTCATTCTTTGAAGTCTTAATTTAGTCAAATATATAAATTTAACTAATTAGTCCAAGGTATGCTCTTGATCATTTATATGATAGATAAGTTTGGATTCTTTGATAGACTCAAGGCTACTTATAATTTAATACTTATCTATAGTACAAAAGGCATGAATATTTGTAAGTTAACATTGAATTAAGTTTAATATTCTAATAAGTGTTGCATTAGAAAAAATCCATTAAAATCTAGTTTATAATTGTTGGACCCAAAATGTGAGTAAATATGAGATAATAAAATTCTTATATCCTCTAGAGATAATAACATTTTAAATTTGGGACTTATAAACTAATTCAATATATCTAGTTTGATATTACATACTTTAATCTTTTATATGAAACATGATATTATCATAAATTATTTAGGATTTGAGAGCTTAGGGTTCAAACACAACCATTTCAAATAAACTTATGATTAAATGTCACATCACATGTATTTTTCATGTAATAGAAATATAGTAAAGGTGTTGCATATTCTATTTCCAAATAAAAATTTCATGCCACTATGATTATGGATTACAATGACACAAGTTTGTGATTTTAAAACAAGTGCCTTATGGTTCTAATGTTTATCAAGAACTTTAGTTTGCCAATCTATGTATGGATTTGAAATTATTGAGAGATAATTAAAAAAATTGATGCTGCAAAGTTTGTCCTATTTTTTTGGATTTGCTTGGGATTTATGAAATTATCATTAAGAAATAAAAATATCTTAAATACATCTCTAGAACCAAGTGAAGAATGATGTTAAATTGGTTAAGTTCATTAAAATGGATAAGGCACAAAATCACATCTTAATGTGGTGTTCGTGGTGTGCAACAGTTCTAGAGACAAGACTAAGTGTAAATTAGGTATGATCCCTTTCAGAGTTACAAGGAATCTCTACTACTCTCTCTGGTGAAAGAGAAGGCTTAGATTATGAAGAAATCCACAAAAAAAATAAGTTATAAAATATCATACTAAGAGATTCTCTTTGACTATCAAGAAGCAGTTTTTACCAAGTCCTTCAAGCCCAAGAAGCTTTTCTATTTCAAAGGAGAATCACTTACTTGTAATGGAGAAGAAGGCACATCTACTATTTATTCTTTTCCTACTTGCTTATGCTTTTATTTTTGTGTTTTCCTTTTAATTCCATCCCCAAAGGTTTTCTTTGGCATCCCTTTCTCTGGAGGATCCTCATTACCACATCCTTATCCACCTAGAAGCATTTGTTAAGAAAGCAGGATGATTGTAGAGTGGACAATGATGGTGCTTGGATACTTTCCCCTTGATGTTGAGTATCTTGAGATTTTGGAGACATAATGAAATGTTTTTTGTAGCCTTCCTGGCCACCCATTCTTGAGTTCTCTTGAGTACAACTATAGTTTTGGCATCAATGATTTCAATCTATTTAA